>JAPDSC010141804.1:0-14772 GCA_026290005.1 Latrodectus geometricus
TTTTTTTTTCTCCTCAATCAAAATGCTTTGCATACTTTTATTTTTGAATTAGACATTGTTTAACAATTTATAACTAATATTTTTTTAATGTTATATATTAACCACACTTTAAATAATTTATAAAATAATCTATTAAAATATATAAAATCAATTTAATATGTATACAATCATACTTTATTTAGTCGAAAGTAAAGAAATTTGTTTTCTGAAAGTTTTAACAATTATTTGATGAACACAGCTGCTTCTTGAATACATTTTCCACATTTTGATAATTTTAAACACATAAGTACTTTTTTAAAACAAATTCATAAATTGTAGTCGTTTAAATCTTACTGGCTATTTAATATTATAAATATGCATTATTTGAGTGTGTGTGTAATAAAGCAACAAACGCTTCTTATTTTGTATTTTATTATACACAGTCCAATCACATTAATGTGACCACCTGTCAAAAGCCAGAATAATCACCTTTCGGAGAGCGGGCTGCTGCTAGATGTACCGGATAGTCGATGAAATTCCTGAAGGTATTCGCTGGGATGTTTCTGAATCCAGTGGTGTGGCCAGTCACGCTAGATTACGCGATTGAGTTTCCTTGCTAATAACATCTCGATAGAGATGGTCTCACAGATTCTCGATTGGGTGAGTTTTCTAACCTAGAAAGAATGATAAACTCATCCTGGTGCTCTTAGAGCCATGCAAGAACACTACTAGCTGTATGACACCTCTCGTTTTCCTGATGGTAGATGCCATCATCCTGAGAAAAGCAATACACATATAGAGGTGGACATGATTTGCAAAGGATAAATGCTTACTTGTATTGATAAATCTTGCTTTCCACAATGAGGAATGAATCTAGAGAAAGCCAGAAAAACGTTCTATAGACCATAATGCTCCCTCCTTCAGCTTGAGCCATTCCGGCAAAGATGGCATGGTATTTGTTTTCAGAAGTTTCACGTCGTAGATATAACTTTCATCTATCCAATGGAGTATAAAAGGTAATCATTGGAAAATTCTACATGACGAATAACACATAGGCGTCCAATTGTGTTATTCGAGTGCAAAATCTAACCTTCGTCACCGACAAACAGTAGTCAGTATAGTAACATGAACCGGGCCTCTGCTTTGGAGGCCCAGATGCTGCAATAGTTGCTGAACAATAGTTTGAGAGACACAGTTGGCATCCCGTTGGTCCATCTGGACTCAACAGAAGCCCAAATGCATCGTTGATGGATTCATTCACTTTTTTCATCTGTGGTACTCCACATCTACCTCGTTACTGATTTTATACAGTATCATTTCACCCTGCACGGTATACTTCAACCACTGAGATACGCGAACAATTCACAAACTTAACCGTTTTGGAAATGCTTCCACCATTTGCCCGAAAGCCAATGATCATGCCCATGCCCTTTTTATGTCAGATAAATCACGCCGTTTCTGTAATAGTTCCAATGTTTTAAAAAAACAAAAAATTTCTAATTCTCATGATTTTGAACATTTTCGTATGAAAGGTCAAACTCCAGAACCTTTTAAATAACTTCTGCCAAAAATAATGTATATGTGTTAAAAATTGTGTCAAAAATTTACAATATATTAATGTAAATTATATATTAATTAATAAAAATAACTAGGCATTGATGCAGAAATTAATGAAAACCACATTAGTCAAGTACCGCTTTTTATAAAATTCAAATATATTTTCATCCATTTTTTATTCTAAAATATACTATCAGAGGATGTTACAATAATAACTGAATATCATTAGTTACAATTTACGATTCAATTTATGATTTTTTTTGACTTTGTTCGTAATTATTCTGAAATAAAAAGAAAACGAAACAATCATATGTGTGGAGAAAAGCATTTACAATTTTATTGTATATTAAATATTTTTATTTAAATTTCTTTTTTCTGTGTTTATTTTTTCATAAATGGAATGCTTTACCACAATCTTCAAATTAAAAGAAATCATAATCATTTTCTTAACTTCATGTCACATACAGGAAGCTCTTTTAAATTCTATACTGCCAATCAGCTAAAGTTACCGCATCATTGGAGGAAGCTAAATAACAGACGAAATTATTCTATTATTATGTGTACACATAAAAAAGTAAGATGCACATTACGAATAAAAATCTCATAGCATACTAAAAAGAATGTGATTTTCTTATTTTTAAAGAGCTAATTTTGATAACCTTTAAAAAACATTATCATGTAAATTACTTAGATTTATTCGAAAATAAACATTAGAACTCACACAAGTTTATTTTTAAAAGTGTTATTGCTTCCATCATTTTTTTCACAGACACTCTGAACTTTTTTGTATAATTTTCAACAGCTCATTTACACGAATGTTTTGCGATTGAATCCAAAATTATGTCCCTACGTTCATAGTTATTATGAATTTAAAGATTTTATTTTTTAATTAACAGTGGAATTTATATACATCATATTTTCAAATGAAGTATATTACAAAAAATTGACAAGAAAAAATTTGTCTCTGAAGTTTTTTGTGTTCCGGAATCAATGAAATAATAATGTGATTTCAATAAAATATAATTAATATTCTACTTTTTCAACATTTTATTTCCTTTATAACTTACTTAATGCACCAATCAGTGCGTCTAAAATATAGAATCGAAATGAACATATAAGAGTACATGAAATTGAGAGTTGGAAAAATTGCTCTTACCTTAACGTTTAATATAATGAAATAATGCTTATAAGTTTTCTCAAATTTTAAACATAGATTTTCATGGTAACAAGAGAAGGATTAAAAGTTAAAATAACTATAATCTCATTACATTTCATCTAAAGAAATGAATATATGCCTGCGATTCGTACAGTTTTTAGCATTGAAAAATTTTTAATGGAATTTCTTTCAATATGGAAAAATTTCTTTCTTTCAAAAAATGCTATACATAGGTCACGTAAAAAAATTAAAATTTTGTTTTTAAAAAGATTTTCATTGCAAATTTTCATTTCCTCTTTATGAATAATATATTGTAATGCACTTTTAAGTAATTTGATAGAGATTTCTGTGCTTTTTCTAACTATCGATCTTCATCAGTTTCATTAATTTTCAATATAAATATTTTTATCATTAGAGAATTTTTACGGTTCAGAAAAGTATCATTAAATAGCTAATTGAGTGAGTTAACTATTTTGTTGTAAATAAATTTAAAATTTCATAAATAATATTTTTGTAACTTTATCCTTAACATGTCTTCGAGCAAATATACTATCCTTCATTGGAGAACAGTGAAACAAACTAATATACAAATTTTATGAATAGAACCGAAAGATAACTCCTGCGAATATTAAAGATGCACATATTTTGACCTCTATCTAGAATTTGACCTCTATCTTAATTTAATTTAACATGACTTTCAGATGTCAAATTAACCTATATCTTAATTTAATTAGTGTCAAATTATATTTTTTTGAAAATTCCTTTTTAAAAATTTGTGCACCTTTAGTATTGTTTTATAAATTATGTATTGTCTATGTTGAAGTTAGTAATTTAGGAAAATAAAGAAATTTCATTTATTTTTAAAAATTTTCATTTCAATTCTTAAATTTTATTATGATGTTTAATGTTTCATTTTTAATTAAGTGTTTTCATTTTCCGAAAAAAATTTATAAAAGTATTATTAAATTTTAAAGTAATATCAACGAACTATTAATCTCTATTTAAATTACTTAAAAATAACAAATTCTATCAAGAAATTAAGGCGTATATTATTAGAATTATATATAATTGTAGCAAAATTTGAATAATATGATACTTTTATATTACATTTCTTGTTAATTATCTATAATGAGGTATTTCCTAAGAATAAAATATTGTAATCAGTTTTTATTGATGATGTGTGCATTTTACCATATAAAAACAAACCTTCAATAACATATTATAATATTAAATCATTTTTAGATACTTAGAAATAAATATTAAATGTATAGATTTGAATCTATTTATATTATATTTTCTCAGTTTGGATATTGATTATTATCATGTTGATAATTATGGAGTGCTTCAATTAGGAAAATTTGTTGTTTGAGCATTAGAGAATTTCATGCATTAAGAACGCTGATCACAATAATCTTACATTTGACCTTCAAATCAGCCAATGGCTTGGTTGTCAGTGTTTTTAACTCATGAGTTATTGGTCCCGGGTTCGAATATCGGTTAGAGCATGGGCGCGTTTCCATTCTCTTTCTCTCTGTGCATCTTTGCTCTTTCTTTTTCGAAGATGACGATGAATGTGATCTCTATAAACGGGTTTTTAGTAATGTGATGTGGCTAATGCTTCTCGTACCTCCACGATTTGGTTCGCAGGTGCCCACCGGCTAACGCTAAAATGAGTCGCAGTTTCTGGCCTTATTATGGGAGACGGGTCCAGTCACCCAGTGGCCTGCCATTAGAAAAAAATAACATTTGACCTAAAATGTTAGTGAAGTAGTGTTATCAAGTACACTAAAACCAAGGTGAACCATTCCAAATGGAGGTAAGTAATTCTCAAACGCTAAGGAGAACAATTGCAAGAAAATAACTCAGCGGTTTCTATAGGATTTTTGCAAAAGTAAAGTAGAATATTTTCTCGTACATGTTCCAAGAAATTATGGATTTCATTTCATTAACTTAATAACACAAAAGAGTATTTAATTTTGCTCAATTAAGTTTTTAACTATACAAAAAACGTGTACATGGAACTTAACAGAAATAAAAGCTATTATTATTATTAGCTATTACACTGAAAAGCACCCAAATTGCAACACCAAGAGAAACAAGAAATATCCCAACAAAATTTATGTAGATAACATGTTGACCAAATATCAAATGATTAAATTTATAGACTTCTGTGAAGTGTTGTTCCTGGCAAAATAAGTAGTAAGAGTAGCCACCATTATTGAAGATCACCACTACTGCACACGCTTCGGCATTGATTCAAAAAGACTTTGAATGTGTTCTTGGGTTACAGCAAACCAAGCAGCTTCCGTACGTTTCCAAAGTTGAACACGTGTGGAAGCTGGGGATATAATCTAGGTCAATCATTGAGCAAGCATGGATGACATGTTTTGTATCGGTGAAAGATCAGGAGAGCGAACAACCCACGGAAGCAATTCAATCTGACGATTGACCAAGAGTTTGAACAATGCGTGCCACGTGTGGTCGCGCAATATTATGTTGAAATACGGCTGTGTGCAAGTCCTGAAAGTAAGGAAAGACATGTGGCTCCAATACCTAGAAGATGCAGCGCTGGCTATTTAAAGTACCGGTAATGCATACTTGAGGCATGAAAGAGTGATATACAATATCAACCCATATCATTATACCCAACGCGGGACCAGTGTGACTGTGCATAACTCAGGTGTTCAGCACTCTCTGTCTACGAATGGTACGCGCAGATACTGAACGATAAATTACAGATTGTATGTGCTGTGCTATGGTTTGTGATGTGGCTGAGCCATCCGTTACTGCCATGCTCACAATTTGCCTGTCATCACGTGAAGTGGTGCACTGAGCTGGATGCGATCGAACACGTCAGTCCATCCTACTCTCCTGCATCCACCGATCTCATATCCCAATTACAGTCGTTTGGTTTCTTCCAACAAGACTACCATTTCCCTGAAAGATAATCCACATTCTTGGTATGCCACTATTCTTCCTCTGACAAACTTGGATACGTGGTTAAAGATGATCACTGTTTTCTACAAAAACATAATTAATTGTTTAAAAAAAAAAAAAAAAAAAAAAAAAAAAAAAAAAAAAACAATTGCCGAACTTGAAACTGTTTAAATCTCCAAATCTTAAATAAGGATTTGAAGTGTTGTCACAGGTGCGCTTGAAGTCCGTCTGCGCTGAAATTCTACTCATTTGCAAATCTCACTTCTGCTAATTCATGTTGTAAATTTCATGTTATTTGCATGCTTCCTTCAAGGTGTTGCATTCACAGAGGCCAGAAATGTATATATACGTGAAACTTTGTGTGATATGAGATGAGTAAGATAAATAGATTTTTTCATATTTAAAGCTAATCTTTTTCCTCAGAACCAGATGAATTTTTCAGAACTATTATTACGGGATTTTTTCACAGAATAGTTTGCAGTAATGCTGAATTAAGTTTGTTTTTAAAAAATGGGGAATTAAATTTTCTTATTCCAAGAAAATTCATTTTACAGAAAAATATTTATATTTAATCCTTTCAACAGAATTACTTTCATTAGTCACAATGTACAGTCACAATTTCAATGTGTGTTATCCATAGAAGATTCATAATCTTAATGAATGCTTGGTGATATTTCATCGTGTGCTATGCAGTTTACTGCAAGAAAGAGCTTTTTTTTTTATTTCAACATAAATTTTACTATTGCTGTTAAAAATTTATTTTATGCATGTCACCAAATTCAGTTGCAAACTACAAGGTGATAAAACTTTATCTTGAATCAATAGGAAGCAAATATGGTTGAATTAGAAAGTTAATAGATTAATTTAATAACAAGAAAGTTAGATATTCAGTTTATTATTCATATAATTAGTGAACTTGTTTTTCATTTTTCGCTACCTTATCTGTTAGCTGAGAATATAGTTTGAATGATTAATTCATATTTACAGCAAAATATTCGGAGCAGATATTCTCCATAATAGAAGACTTAATTTTTTTCCACTGGAAAAATGTATGAGTAGTTATCAGAAAAATAAATCTAGCAGTTTGTTCAGGGTGTTCATAAAAAAAGAATCATTTGAAAAAATGTTGCAAACCCCAATAAATTTGTCCTTAGAATAATATTGAAAATCACTTTTGTGAAAAACATTAAATTATATCCAAGATAATGCATTTAGTAAATCTGTATAATATTTCCTTCCTCTTTATTGGCAATTATTATATAAATATTATCAAGGTAATAGATATTCTCAGATACCCTTATACTCTTATTTACAGTATTTTCATTCATAAATATTAATGAAATGATAGTTATAATTGAAAAGATGTAAACGCACAAAAATTTCTATCCATTAAACATTCGTTAAAAACACAAACTGAAATATTTAAAATGAAATCAAAATTCGTACTTCGTAAAAATAGTTGTTTGGAATCCCAGATCCAAACATTCCTTAATGATGCGATGACATCTAAATCTAAGTCTTGTTAATTTTATGAAATTGTTATGGATTAATAAAGTTTTTTTTTTTTATTAAAATGCTTACACGATTTAATTTGGAATGACATAAGCATAATCCATAAAAATACTTAAATAAAGTTGCTTAAAATAAAAAGATATTTGCGATTTCCTATTATATAATACATGATTATTTTATAATAAAATAAATAAACTATTATTTATTCAGAGAAAATGAATATTTACTTTTTGAGAAAATGAAAATTTGCTAAAAATAAACCTTTTGAGAAATTTTTATCGAAAATAAAAAGTTGCATTATTTCTGTACACAGAAACACATATTAGCACATAGAAAAATCTGTCAGCATTCTCTGAAAAATCTGCAAAATTGTAATGTCATTGTGTTGCTTTTTTTCTAAGAAGCAATCAAAACAATGTGAATTTTGTGTGTTATAATTTATATTTCCTGTTCTTAGAAGACAATGTAATTGTTCAAATTGAATAAATATCTTTTTAGAAACTGTATGTATCTGGTTGAGAATTATTTAATTGAAAAGACTTCATGACAAAATCAAATATTATGTATTTATGCGGAATAGGAAAAAAATATTTATGTATGCCTTGGAAGTATTACTAGATCAGATGAAAAAGATGTACTAAACAAAAGCTATAGTAAAGAAGTAAAAAGAGATAAAGGATATTGTAAACATTAAACAGCTGACGTAAGGTATATTTAAATAATATAAAAGCTTCGTAATAACATATCCTAAAAAGAGTGATATTGTTTTTTTTTTTTTTTTAAATTCAAAAATGTGATTCTAACTATTTTCCATTTAAAAAATTTATTTTTTAATTATTTAGAATGCTTGATGTTAATGGTCTTAGAATTTTATATACTTAAAGTTTCCTTATTGTCTTCCCATTTTTTATAATTATTAATTATTGTTTCCTTATAGATTATTTACTACTAGAAATAATCTCAAATCATATTTTATTGAAATCGTATTATACCAATTGGCATATATATTATTTTTATCATTCTTTAAACTTTTCTAAGAAATTTGATTGTATGTTTTTAAAAAATTAAATTTTATTGAGAGAAGTATACAATAATTATTTAATAAATGTTTTTGAAAATTCATAGAGTTTTTTTCATACTTTTGTAGAAATTAATTTTGGTTTATAAATAAAATGATTTAAATGTTTGCATTACCTTTTTCTTAATTTTTTAACTTAAAATGTTGGGATTCTCATGCAAAAATACTCTACAATGGCAAACTGTTATTACATACCCTGATATCTGTCTCAGAGGATAAAATAATAATTAGGAAAATATCTTCTTAATCTCTACGAAATTTATAATATTGACTTTAATTGTTAGTAATTAATGTAAAGAGCAAATATCAGGTTGCTACAATATAAGTTATGTAATTCGAACTTAATACATAATTTAAACTTATTTATAGAAGTTTTATAATTTTAACAAATTTTAAACTATTTTCAATATAAAGTATGTTGTGGTGGAACTTGGGACAAAAGAGACACACCAATTAACACAAGTTCATAGATAATTCTTGGAGAACAAAGAAAACAAATTAGAAAGATTAAGTTAAAATAATAAAATTTTATTTTATTATTAAAATCCAATTATTTGCATGGAACAAAAATGACTCTTCATTATGCTTTGTATTATTTTACCATATGTTTGTTTAATTATATTTTCAAAATAAAGTGGCCAGGGTTATGAGGAAGAGATTAATAGACTCACCTCTTTATATAAGAATAGCCCATGGTGAGGTTTCCCGAATTCTCCAACATCTTAGCGCGTCTTTGTATCCCTCTCTCTCTTACATCATTTCAGGCATTCTACATTTGTGGTAGATCTCTGTAGGTCATTTCAGGCAATTAGCATTTCTTTATATCTCCCTTCTGTCTATCCTTTCTTCCCTTTTCCTCGTGTACTCCTCTTGTCACTCTGTCTTTTTTCTTTCTATCTCCTTTTCTTTCTTTTCTCTCTCTACATATTTCCCCGGTCCAAATTGTCTATTTTTATTTGTTTCCTTCTCTACTCCAACTTCTCCTATTGGTTACTTTTCGATCATAAAATTAGCATGTAATTTCTCGACTTCCAGGGAATGGTCAAGAATCTCCCCTCCAATCTCTTGATTGGCCACACAAAAATACCAAAGAGAACATTATTTATTGCATTGAACCACCTAGCCATCTCAAGGAAAAAAGTGCCCTGGGATGTAAAACTGCCATAAACTTTTATACTTTTTCTGCAAGTGTCCTTTCAGGTGTCACTATTAAATGTCTACAGTTTTATTTCTTTATGACACTTGCCTTATAATATTACAACTTTTATGTATTTTCTTTCTTTAAAATACTATGCTGAGAGTAATTGTTACGGAAGTCACTGTACAATAAAATATGTGTTTCCTTCCCTGCTCATTTACACTACGACAGAATTACTCTAAGTTTCTGCAGAAAAATTTTCTATTTATACAAATTTGATACTTTTATCATACTAATGATCAGTTCATATGTGACATGTAAAGTACTCAAAATGATGTATGATCTGAAATATTCAAAATTTATCGCAGTTTATGTGATTCAAATGTTAATTTTTTTCCAATGTCAGGATTTGGCCACATTGACCGTTTACCCTTTAACGGCCTAGTACTCAGGCATCTCTAACAACAAGGGAATCATGTTTCTTGTGTCCGTGTCTAATCCACACGGGCTAACTGGATAAATGAGTAACAATGACCCTCAACGCAGTACAAATGACATCTCTTCTAAAAATGTTAAAATAAAATTTTACAATCATAATATAACTAGACTCGGTAGATCAACTGATCAGAACATTTGACAGCAAAAGATGATTCTAAATTGATATGGAAAGATGAATCAAGGCTCAGCTTTTACCACTTAAATGACAAGGCCGTGTTTTCAATCTGTCTAAAGAACGCCTCTTATCGAACTGTTAGGACTACAGCAAAATATTTTGTTATTGTTTTCAGGTTTATCTTATTCATTGACATTTCTTCTTAAATAGTCTGGAACGCATGGTCCCAATAACTAGTAGATTTATCACTGAAACCGGTTGCATTATGATAGATGCACTTCCTAAATTGTAACAATTATAAGGAATGAGATTTTCTTACTTTCAAGATGATGAAGAACAAGATGTCATGTTGGGGTATCCATCCTATTTTTGTATGGTGTGAGTAGAATTAAAGAAATGATCGGTTTAGAGACCAGTATCAGATTTGTATAAACCTACCAAGCAGCTATAGGACAAGTTGGAGGTTCAAAATAAGAAAAAGGTCTTCTTATACAAAACCAGTGGGTGAATAGTCTATATTCTCCAGACAAGAATTCTCTTAGAAACACATGCATGCCTTATTGTTTTGGATATTTCTCTGTAGAAAAATAAAAAGTACAGTATAGGCAGATTGAACTTGATACATTTAAGCCAGTGTTCAAGACAATATTAAAAGTATTTAATCTTACATAATTTTATAACTTGAGGTTTGCTTGAGTTTATTTTCGATACATGATCAATATGATGAGCTTGAAAGAATTATAAAAATAGCTTACAGGACAAGTACCGTCTCCAAAAGAAAGAGAATTAAATTCTCAAATTCTTTATTTAAAATATTAATAGAAAGAAAAATTAATAATTAAAAAAGAAAGGAAAATTTTAACATTTTTCTCTTTCTTTATTATGGCTTAAAGTAACTTATTATTCTTAAATAGCTATGCATGTTTATATATATCATACATATATCTATATATGAAACTTGGGACTTCAGTGATAACATTGTTAGCAAGAAATAGAATGCAATATTATAAATTTGATATTGAGAAAAGTGAAAAAAATTGTTTCATTGAAAAAACTTAAAAAAGATATTTTTAATCAAACTTTAATTCAAAATAATTTATTATGAAATTAAGTTTAATAAATTCAGGAGGAAACCACAACAAATCGTACGGCTTTATATCAATTATAGTAAGTAATTAACAAAATTTAATTTCCAAAAATATTTAATTAAACAAAAAAAATTCCATACGATAATAAGATAGTTTTTACTTCTGAATTTGATTTACACAATATAATACATTCTTTTCAAATAATTTTCTTTCTTTATTTGTTTTTGAGTTTTATATAGTTTGAGTTTTTGAGTTCAGATTTTTTTAAATTATATATTTTTATGAAAGATACAAATTATCTTTTGAATGATATCATTTTAATAAAATTTCAAGTTTCAAGATAAATACAAGTGGGGGAACATAAATAAAATAACCCTCTTTCTTTTCTATAACAATTTTGAGATCTTTTTTACTATAAATAAGGAACAAGTATTTATTAGAAAGTACTTCACTTTTTAAACGTGAAAGATGTCGATTTGATTTTGTTACCTTTTTGACAAGAACAATCGATACTCTGATAAACAAAAGGAATATTTTTAAACGCTTTATTTCAAGACATACACACTTTTTTATAAGGTAAAAAGGAATATGGATTTTTTGTGAAAAAAAGCCAAATGAAATAATTTATCACTGGTATTTCCTTTAATTTCAGTAGGCATAATAATCAAACATAAATATTTCCGATATTCATAAAGTACATGTGGCTGGGAATCTGAATTAGAATAGTTTTTGACAAGTGACATCACCATATGTACAGAAGGGAAAATTTCCTTCGGGAAATCGAATTTCTGTCTCCTGAAAGATTATTGTAATTATGTGTGTCTGAAATATTTTGTAAGTTGCACGAGGATTTGATCCACAAAAATTATATAGATGAGGGACATTATAGGGATTTCATGTTTTTCTTTCTCTAATATATCAATATTTGAACTATATTAAATGTTTACTTTTTAAAAGAAAATTTTTGTTAAGTTGCATTTTTATATTTAAATAAATAGAAAATTTGTTTAATATTGTGAAATATTTTACTACTTATGATAATGTGGTGGTAAGCAATTTCAGCTATGCATATAAATGAACATTAAAAAGTATATTATTTACATTTAAGATATCAAGAAGATAGTATTTGTTTAGATTTTAAGAGACTATAATGTTCTTACTCCTTGAAATCAAAAAAATGCAAATGGGAGAAATTCATAATTACGTACTCTTCATCTACCACAAGTAAGAAAATAGCATCTGCCAAATAATCTAGTTAGTGATAGTTACTATAGTAACTAGAGCTGTCCATTTCAAATGGGGTTAAGGTGTTAAGGGGTATATATATACAAGGCATTATTTAGGATTATATATTATTTTTATAAGGATTTTTTTAATCTAAAGTTACTCCCTTTCCTTTAGTTTCTACTATCATGAATGGAATGTATATTGTCTTGATGGCTATAGACAGGATCAAACAAATTATCGAAAAGATATTCTCTCAGTAGACAGACAATAACCTTTTTATGGAAATGTTGCTACTTTAGAGCATAAAATGGAGTTGAAGAGCTTTGATGGAGTTTAATAGTAAATAAAATACGTTAGAAAAAACACAATATATATGGCTGCGTCAACATACATGACATGGCATTTTATGATATGCACAGTAACTAAGCAATATGCATAGATGTAATAACATGGACTTATATGTTAGAGTAGTTGAACTTGTACAATGATATGATAGCATGGATATCACATGGTGGTATCTTTCCGAGAGCAAAAAAACTATTGCTTGTTGTTGTTTATGCATAACTAAAACATTGTCCATTATTGTAAGGATTAAAATGTGTGGACTATATAATATTAATTAATACCATTATTATACCATATTAGTTATAAAATATTGTAAACTAATTAATACATGAGATTAATTATTGATTTTAAAGATTCTTGGTATCGAGAGATACTATATAAATTTTGTTCTATTTCATCTGTGTTACTTTACATTGATACTATTCAAACAATATTCGTTCCAATTACTTAAAATATTTATTTAACATTTTAATTTTAATTGTAACACTTAATTTAATTATATAAATCAATTTTGAAAAGACAAAATATTTTGAAATATATATAATTCGATTCTCTCTCATTCTTGTAAACTACACATTTTTATACAGAATGCTAATTTGAATAATGAAACAACTTTGGAAAGCTCTTTGTTATTAAATTCGTATTTTGATAGTTTTCAATTTTTTCAAAGATTGCTTAAAGTATATAATTTTAATGAATAATATATTTTCACAGTTACAGAAAGTTGTATTCAAATTCAATACTTGGATGACACACATAGGTTTCTAAAATTAAAGTTAAAAATCTTTTTTGAAAACTACCACTATTTGTTATAAAAGTCCAACTGATCATGTAATTTAAAAAGCAATTTCAATTTAAGTCCCTGGTATCTGTTTAATGGTAGCAAAAATCAGTTTTTAAATATATTATTGATATACAAGTGCAGTTTGAAAAGGTAAGTCTTTCTAAAGATGAAAAATCTATACTTGCAATTCCGTTTCTGAAAAATGCAAGTTCAGCTCACATATTCAGAATGTTATTGAGAATCCTTAAAACGATGAATTTCAATGAAGAACCATTAGAAGGCTTGAAACTGAACAACCATATAGGGAAATCATTTGTTAATTACAAGTGTCACAAAAGCTTATTTCCAGATTATAACAATCGTTTCAAACATGGAGTACCATAACTGTATCCTTGAATTTGAGAACCAGACAAGATCACGCAAAATTTACAGCACCTTCAAGGGATTGCTAAATAATTTTATGCTTAATGCAACAGTCATGTGACTGATAGGCATATTGCTCAAGATATTTTATTTTTCACTTGGTTCAGTTATATCAAGACAAAATTAAGACAAGTACCTCAGAAGAGCAAATACGACCAAAATTCAGTGATATAGGTTTTCCTCATATAGTTTTAAAAGTAAACTTTTCCCTCTCATACAGTTTTACAGGAAGCTAGAAAGAGTAGGATTACAGCCATGAATGCTACTCTAGGACAGTCTTTTTAAGTAACTAAACAAGATTTAGTGCAAAAAACTATTCTTGACGAGTTTTAGAGGCTACCATTCTACAAGCATAATGAATACAGATTGCTTCGTTGTCATTGGCCACCTCGTATGCAAAACTATAAGTTTGAATAAATATGTACCACTATCCATCTTCTCTACTCATTTATTGACAGCAAAATGCTATAGTGATGATATTTTCGAATCCTATTAACGACATTTTTGAAAGTCTGCGGGAAACCAATGCGTTTTTTATTGACGATAGTTTTCTATTACAAAATGTTCTTTACAATAATTGAAAAGAAACAACCATACTCCATTTGGTATGATCAGCAAGGTCCAGATATCAGTTCGGTAGAATAATTGTTGCTTGCTGTAGAAAGGTCCATATCATCAACCTCTTCTCAGGAATCTGCAGATGTTAAAATTATAGGTTTTCGAAGAATAGGAGTTGGGTTGTTGGAGCTCTGATGTTTAGGGACATATCCACCTTAAACGGTGAAAAATTATTTTCGCTTATGTAGCGTAATTGTGGAAATTGGAGTACTAGTTTAGGTGTAACCTCACATCTTCTGACTGAGATTTGCAATTACCAGGCTCTTAGTAATGAGGAATATTCCAAATCTGTTAACCTTAAAGTATAATCTGTGGCT
>JAPDSC010141820.1:0-12155 GCA_026290005.1 Latrodectus geometricus
ATCTAGACTAACACTTAATTAACACATAATATTTAGAAGTATACAATTAAGATGTGCTGAAAGTTAATTGTCTTAATCATATTAATATGAAAACGCCAAATCTGACACTTTCGTGCACGAAAGTAGGATTATTCCTACTGCCACGATCCCTCCAGATGAAAATACACCTATTATCGGGATGAACAGAAAAACGGGACTCGTCAGAAAAAAGAACATTGCTCCATTGATTTCTCCCCCAGTTCACATGCTAATTTGCCTACTTCCTGCGGTCGCGACGATGCTTTGATGTTAGTTTAACACATACCATCGGTCGCGAGTATACAGACCTACACCATGAAATCGGTTTTGAACAGTCTGAGTTGAAACCCTGGTGTCAGTAGCCGAGCGAAGGTGTTGTTGGAGAAAAGTAGCGTTCGTATTTCGATGTCTCCAAAACTTTAACACTAAATAACGATCATCTTTGGGCGTTGTTCCCCGTCTATGACCTTGCTCTGGTGCTCTGCATGCACTTGCAGTCTGCAAAAAACGGTTCCAGATCCAGGAAATCACATTTTGTGACTCTCCAATAGCTTGTGCTACTTCGGCTTGAGTTTGGCCCCCTTCTAACCTACCAACAACTCTCCAAGCTTCTAAATCGGTTAAATGACCTCGCTGAAACATCGTACTCATCGAAACAAAGCAGTCACTGAATGCCGATGATCCTTGTCTTCATTTCCTTTTATTCAGTTGAATGTAAAATTTCATTCACTTCCACTGAAGCGACTTTTTGGCGTCGAAGTCAAAATAAGCATACTTCACAGTTTGAAAATCAGAAAAATTTGCATTTGTGATTCTCTTCTTCCATTTCCGGCAAAAAAAAAAAAAAAAAAAAAAAAATTGCTTATATCTTTATTTTCTATATAAAGTACAATATCCTTTAATTTTTTTGAGCAGTAATACACATACAAACACACACACAAATATGTATGTATGTATCTATCTATCTATCTATATATATATATATATATATATATATGTAAATTGATAAAATTTAAGTAAATAACCTGTAAATATTGTATATATTCCTAATTGTATATATTCCTTTAAAATTTTTATTAAACTACTATTTTAAAAAATAAGAGTTAGAATAGATATATCTATGCTAAATATATATTTATTTTTAAAAAGTTGGAACTATCATGAAAATACTATTTATTGTTAAAAATAATTAAAAATGCATAGAATTAGTAAGAGTATTATATTTTCATATAAATCTTTATTTATAAAAAAAACATTTTATTTAATGTATTTATAATCCGGGTTAGTTTATTAAAGACAATTTAGTTAAATAAATTAGTATACATATTTACTTTATTTCGCTTAAATGCAATTTCAATTAATAATAACTCAAAATGCGATGCTTTAAAATTATAAAATCCAACTTGCATCTTGTTTTTAATAATAAATATGATAATACAATCATTTTTACTACTGTTTCTAAATTTAATTTATTTCAGTATTGATAATATTTGTTGAATAATACTGAAATTACGTTCTTTTTAAGTTAACTTACATATTTATCATTATAATTACCATTTTTATTTACAAAGAGAATTTTTCTCCACATGTTATGAATTTATTTAAATTACCTTAGAGGGTGAAAATTCTAAATGATAAGTAACGAATTATCATTACATAAACAAAAATATGCTGTGAATTTATATGAATAATTGATTTAATATTAAAGTATTATATCTTTCCAATCGCACGTGTTTCAAAATATATATTTTATTTTTTACAATAAATTAAGTAGAGAAAGGCTTTTCTTCAATTTAATCCTCAACCGTTGTATTAGAAGATACATTTGAAGCAATATTATGAAATTGAATGCATCTTAATTATGATAAAATACTTTTACTATTTTCAAATTTTATTGCATTAACTTTAACAAAATCCTTTCATATTACTTTTCTTATAATGGAGAAATTATTTGTTTGACTAAATATAATTAATTAATTAAATGAATTTTTTTATATCATGAAAACTGTTTAATTTGATAGGAATATTTAGTTGTATGATGATGTTTCGATTTAGTAACTTGTTGGTAAAAATCTGCTTAAAGCATCTTGTAAATATACGCATAAATAAAGCTTTATGTACATGTGAAAATTTATTTGTAAATATATGCATAAATGAAACCAATAGATTTAACAATTTCTGCAAGTCCTCAACTCCAGCGAACGCTAAGTAATAAAAAGAAATAGAAAAAATTGATTAAAATAGAAAACAGACTGCGGAGACAATGACTGATGAACTATCATGAATAAGCGTGAAAACCACATTTTTTAAGCTTCCTGTGATATTATGCATTCTAGACAACAGAAAATCTTTTCTTTTTACCTTTCTTTATCACGATTTTTGTCTTTTCTTTTTTGATGTGAAGTTTTTGCACTCTTACCCACCTGAGTATCTTACATCGTTGATTTCTTCTTTTGCGGTTAAAAAACCCGCAGAGACTTCTTCAACTGTCGCCAAACTGATGGATTACCCTTAACGGCAGTAAGGTTGAAATCGTTAATCATCTTTTGTGTATGGAGACTGAACATTTACGCCTAAGGTGGCGTTGTAGAATCACCGATAGGGATTATATAGACAGTATGCTTCAGAAGTTTGACAAAGAATTTTTTTTAACATTTTTGACTAAATCTAGAAATCGATAATTGAAATCCTATGAGCTTTATTCTGGAAACAAAGATAATATCCATGTGAGTTGTGATTCATTAAGTAGGATAAAAAATGATTTGAAAAATTTAAATGTTGGAAACAGTTTCTTGTAAAAATATAATTTACCTATTAATATCATATTTGAAAATAAGAAGACATTTGTATTCGTTGTGTTGTTTAATTTGTTCAATAACTTAAATGGTGCATTTTCAATATTAGAAATTTTTATTTTAATAAATAATCGTATGAATTAAGCTATCAGTATATTGAATTTGAAATTATCTTATATGTTTTCTACTTATTAAAACATTTTTACTTGCATAATCAGAAGTAAATTAAATTTTGATGCACTTTATGCTGCAAATAAAAATTAATTATCTTTTGAAACCTAAATCATGGGATCAAATAAACTTATTAAAATAATTTGTGCTCTAATTTCATAAATAAATCATTTCATCATAATTTCATTATTCAAGGAGAGATTTATATGTAATTTTAAAATTGCTAACATTTTTTTACATACTATAAAATAAATTTTATAAAACGTACTCGGATTGTTATTAATCTATTTAGCCATAGTGTTGTCAAAAGTAAGTTTCATATAATTTTAAAATATTAGAAAATATTTTATATTTGACATTCTACACATGTTAGAATATCAAAATAATTTAAATGGATTCACATAAGTATTAAAAATATATTAAATAAAATATATAATAAACTGAAATATCTCTTAAAATTATATTTATTTTTATATGATGTTTCCCAGAGGATTTGTCAAAATATAGTTAAATATGTATGAAACTGTGTCATTGATATGTAATATCGTGTTTGTGTTTAGTCAAAAAAGAATTAATAAATACTTTCTAAATGAGGATGTCTCTGTAAATTATCTAACCATGGTTATTAAAATTTATGAGTCATAAACAAATCTCACAGAAAGGCACTATTAATGAAGAGAGATTTATATGTGTTTGTAAAATTAAAGTATTGTTCAATCTGTAAATCGTTTACTGTATAATGAACCAAGAAACCTTTCTTTCAAGAATTTTTCATTGTGGCATTTAAATAAGATGAAATTAAATAATAATTTAAATCTTTCTATTATAAACAATGATTCCCGAGCTTTTCCATTCATTATAAAAGGCGTCTTTAATGCATAAGTATTTTTGTAGAAACATATTTTCTACAATTTTATATTGTACACTTTAATATTTCTTGTTATAATTTTGTTGAAAAAATTACCTTATAATTTGGAGTACATATATTTTTCAATATATGATTTTAAACTTAAAATAAATCTCATAATAATTCAAATTAAATTATGATTTATTTATATTCACTTGCATTAAGCTGAAAAATTAGGAAAATATTACTGTTAAAATTTAGCCCTGATTTGTTCAAATATGGTGTCTGATTATTTGAATATATTAACAAGTAATTACCTATTTTTATTTTTGAAGAGAATGACTTTTACACATGTCACACTTTACAAAACTAAATACCACAATTATAAATAAACTGGTTTTATTACTAAATTTCATTTTTCATTTCTAGAACTAATTCATAACATTTCTAAAACTTCACTTTTCATTTTATTTCTAATTTCTATAACATTAACTAAAAAGCTTTATAATTTTCCAAGAACTTTCTATTGACTTCGTCAGGAAACATTTGGCAAATAATATAATATTAACGACTAATTCCTCATCTGTGTGTTAAATAATAAAACTTCAATTCAGTTTTTGAATAACAATAGAAGTTATTTGGAACATAAAATTAATGAATTTTTTTTAGTAAACTAAGAATAAATCGAGTGGTGTTTTGGAATATTTTTATTTGATTGCTGCACAATGCTTACTATTTTATATCTTTATCTTTTCGTCTCAATAAATGTAAAAAAAATTGATAAAAAATATCACTATTTAATGTGAAAAATAAAAGGTAACTGTAAAATAAACATTAACATAAATTGTGATATATTTATCAAGTCAGAAACAAATTTTGGTTGTAACAATGCAAAATGCTGAAAATTTTATAATACTATTCACGAGAAACTCTGCGAATCATAAATTTCAATAAAAATGGGAAAAGTAGTCATTAATTAAGAATGAAGAAGAGTAATTTCATTTTCGAATAGATACTTGCAGTAGATAAACCCATATAAATAAAAATTTTATAAAAATATTTTGATATTTTTATTTATTTAATATTTAAATCTGACAAATGAAATATTATGCTTAGTGGAAGCCTGGGAAATTTTTAATGATTAAATGTCAATCAAAAAAAAAATCAGGCATTCTCAGTTTTTTGAAATATTCTTATAGCTGTCTGAAAAGCTTTAATATTTTTTCTCTAGCAAAATAACTTTTCAGTAAGTAATTAAAGACTAAGGATTGTAATTTAAGTAAATGGAGTCATGCAGAATAAGATAACTCGTAATTTATATTTTTTATGTAAAGTGTCAAGAGGAACGCGAATGTTAAAGTAAAAAAAATGGAGTTAAATAGTTTTATGTTTGCATTCTTTTCAATTTAGATGAACTTTAAAATACCAAAATCCATTTTATGGCTGTTGTGTTACAGAATTAAATTTAATAAGTCATAAATTTCAAAAAATATTAGTTTAATAAAACAAGCAAGCTAATAAAAAACAAGCATACAATAATTTTTAAATATGAAAATTTCATACAACATGAATCAATGGGAATTTTATTAAATTGTATAAAGATAACTAGTACTGGTTACAGATATATTTTAATTATGAGAAAATAAATACAGACAAGATATATTTGACTCATAGTTTTAATAAATATTTTAGTAAATTTTATGTTTGTAAAAAATTGAATTAATTAACATGAAGTGATTACTTTATAAGTTGCATACATTCTTAAATTTTAAATTTTAACGCAATATTATTTAAAATTAAATATTAAGAAGGGATCCAATTAATCTGCTCAAAGCAATAAAAGGATATTATAAATTTTATGTAAAATATAGATATAAGCGAGATGTTTTTTTGACGGAAATGGAAGAAGAAAATCACAAATGCAAACTTTTCTGATTTTCAAACTGTGGAGTATGATAATTTTGAGTTCGACGTCAAAAACGTCGCTTCAGTGGAAGTGAATGAAATTTGACTTTCAACTGAATAAAAGACAATGAAGACAAGGATGATCGGCATTCAGTGACTGCTTTATTTCGATGAGAACGATGTCTCAGCCAAATCACTTAACCGATTCAGAAGCTTGGAGAGTTGTTGGTATATTAGAAAAGGGCCAAACTCAAGCTGAAGTAGCGCAAGCCATTGGAATGTCACAGAATGTGATTTCCAGGATCTGGTACCATTTTTTGGAGACTTCCAGGCAGAAGACCAAAGCTACGTCATAGACGGGCAACAGCGCCCAGGCAAGATCGTTATTTAGTGTTAACGAAATGACCAATGAAGATCGTTATTTAGTATTTTATCTGGAGTGACCGTGGCAGTAGGAATAATCCTGCTTTCGTGCACGAAAGTGTCAGATTTGGCGGTGGGGGAGTGTTGGTGTATGGTAGCATCTCCATTGAGGGATACACAGACCTCTATATCATTTGAGATGGACCTCTGACTGGTTGCCGATGTAGGCATGAGATCCACAGAGCTATTGTAGTCCCTTACGTTGCAGCAATTGGAGCTGACTTCATTTTAATCGCCGATTACTGCAGTCCGAATCGTACTAACCTGGTATAGGATTTACTTTTGGAGGAAGGAATCGTACAAATGGAATGGCCAGCGTGTTCTCCAGGCATGAATCCAATAGAGAATGTTTGGGACGATCTAGGAAGACGAGTTGCTTCACAAACTCTCCAAAACTGGAAAGAGCTCTTCTGGAAGAATGGAACATAATACCCCAACTCGTGATTAATAGCCTCATTGACTCCATGCCTCAAAGGTGTTCAATGTTGCTGGCCGTCTGTAGAAACCATACTCTTTACTAAAAATGATTTCCCCTTGAAGAAAACACCTTTTATTATTCTTTTTTCTCATACGCATAAATTGTGTTTTTTTTTCCTTTTCTACACAAATGCGCAGTAAAATGCATTTTTTTCTGCCAAACATGTGTAATTTATTCCCATATAACCTATACGTCTGTCAACCATGTATCAATCAGCTAAATGGTTTCCCAGCCACAAGATCTACCTAAAACCGCAATATCCTATAATTGTTTTGTGAAGTGTAGTTCCTTATGAAACAATTTTTGAAAGGAAATCCATTTACAAAAACTTATTCTACATTTTTAATACAATTAAAAGGATTTAAAACATCAAATGTTATCTGATGTAAAGTTCGGAAAAATAATCAGAATACTTATAAGACCTTTAATGAAGAAAATAATACTACCTAAAATTTTAGGTATTAATTTCTATTCCATAATGTATATTTTTGATTTAATGTACTTATTAACATAAATGAAAATTGTTTTTTTAAATAGGTTAGATTAATTTATTTTTAAATAAATGTTAACATTAATTACGTTTTGAAAGGTTTGAAAAATATTTGTGTTTAAAATATTTGTAATAAACTTTTTACTAGTTTTAACTTTTTAAGTATATTTCTTAATAGTTATTTTTAATAGAAAAGCTTGAGACACATTAATATTATTTAAAATATGTTCAATGATAATGATTCGTATGAATTCACGATGAATTATCAGAATTCCAACTCTTAGTTCAGTAAATGCTGATATAATTTCTATTTTTATATGGATATATCGGGATATATCTACTTTAAACATTATTTCAGTTTTATAGTAGGAATTGGTAGATCTACTTTATTTGAATCAGCTTTTCTTGCAAGTAGTTTTCGGGAAATACCAAACATCCCAACTGTTTTCATTTCATAGTTACATTGATTAGCTACATTTTATTGAAGTTAATTCTTTTTCAAGTACCACGTGATATGCTGAAAATTGAATGAACCTAAAATAAAGTTGCTTAGAAATATCACTAGGAGTTTTGAACTTGAAAAACTCCCCAAATTGGTGATATAATTAAAATATTATCATCAATTAGTTATAAAATGCTAGTTATAAAATTGGTATATACACATAGTTTTTTATAAATTTATAGAGCTAGTATTCACTTGTGTTTTCTCTTAACTTTTTTAGGAACTTATTTTCAAAACTTTACGAAAACTATATGAAAAATGATTACATACCATGTGTTACTTAAGTATGAGTTTTCTATTTATTTAATTGTTTCTTTTGAATTACAAAATTATAATAAAAACCATAACTATGTTATTCATTGCTAATTGAAAATAAGTGATTAATTTTTCTTTTGTATAGAAATACCAGGTAAAAACGAATTGTTTAAAAATAAGATATATTCTAATTCTAACCTACATAAGTAAGTTTTCCTCCTCCTTTCTTCATTACAATAACGTTAAAGCAATTCAACGATTTCTTTCTTGTTCCTTCTCTTCTGTCTCTTCGGCAATTTCTAAGTCCTCCTTCTGTCGAGTACTTGACATTATTTCCCTCGGAAATTTTTGGCTTTTCCATTTCTATTTCAAGAGTAGGCTATCATCGGAAATTCCAAAATAAAAAAGACAAAAATATAAATCACGTCCATTTTGACCGATGTGTAGGCAAGCTGTCCCAAGAGCGGCGTTTCTACTGAATTGATGGCAGTAAATAATGCATTATGTATCTAGGAAATACTTCTTCATCCATCTTATTTGTATTTAAATACTTTTTCAGTAGATTTTTCTAAAAAAAAAATGGCTTTTCCTCCTTTTCTTTATTTTTTTTTCTGTACTGTACACGTTTTTATATGATGCTTGTAAAGAAATATGCTATATCTACAGTACCGAGTGTAGATTTTCGATATAGATTTGGACACTGAAGTATGGTAACCGACATAACAAAAATCGTTACGCCATAGTAAATACATATATTTGTTTAAACTTATGTTTTTATTCCCATTCTATTTGATCTTTTGATTTTACGAAACGTTTCACAAAGTCCTGTTTGTCTTCGTTTAAACATTCAAAGGATTGAAACTTGAAAATACAAGAATAATAAATATATTATGTGTACTATAAACCTATTATATGAGTAAAGAATAATAAAATGTATTTTGTGTACATGTATTATTATGCATATTTATAAGAAATACTATTGACAAATTAAGAAATTTAAGAAAATACAAATGTATTAATAGAAATCCAATATGGAGATGTAAATATAATGTAGAAACAAAGCTTTCATTTTGTATATATCTGACATTCAAATCAAACGGTATTCAAAGAATTTACTATATTGTTAGCTTCAGTTTCTGTATGGAATCTCAGAATATCTACGTTTTCTGTAAACAATATTATTATATCTCTTAATAAATAAATAATTATTAATACCATGTAAATAAATTTAAATTCAAAAGAAAACTTTATTCACTGTTCATTACACTAATTCTTTTAATTCTATTTCATGATATGAAATGTATTATTTAATTGAAATGAGTTATCTTTATAACAATATTTATGGAAAATATTTTATAAATGAATAATTTTCAAGTGTGATGGTTTCATAAACTTTTAGTTTAATACCAGAAAGACATATTTTTTTATTATATAAAAATGAAAATTAAGAAAATGTCATTTTAACAGTTTTATCAAGTAAATGATTAAATTAATTGTAATTTACATTTTAAATCATTTAACGTGATTTTTAAATTTTTGAATCACATCTAAATAAAGTAAAACAGATTTAAAAATGTTAGAAGTATATTTCACTCCAAGTTATTTGGTTAAAAAGTCTCTTTATGCAAAAATAATTGCATACGTGAAGGATTAATATGTATCTTGGAAAACAATAGAGATAGAAAAATTCATTCAAAATTGGTTAACATTTTTTGCCAGAAATTCGACAAATGACGAACAAAAATTTTAATTTTATTTAAAGAGAAAATGTTACCTTTTATTCAATGAATCTAGAAATAGATAAAAAAAAAAAACGTATGAATAAATAGAAAAAGTGTATAGTGTACATACACTATACATAAATGAATATCTTTCTAATATATTTAGGAATCCTATACAGAAAATCATTATTGAAAAGAGTCATTACTATAGAATATTAAATTGAAACAGTTATATGCTATAAAAATGTCTCTTTTCAATAAATTTCCATGAATAAGGAATATTTATGCAATTGCGAAAGTAAGCTATTTTCATTGTTTTGAAAGTAATTGTTCCATTTAAACTATTCCAGTGTCAGTGATTTTATCATATATATTTTTTTTTCTAATGGCGGGCATCCTTGAGCAAGTAAGTACATTAGCCCATTTGCCGCAACAAGACCGGAAACTGCTACTCATTTTATTGTTACCCGGTGGGCACCTCTGAACCAAGTCACGGAGGTAAGAGTAGCTTCACCCACGTCACACCTCCGCAAACCCATTTATTGGGCGGACAACATTCATACATCATCTGAGGAAAGGACAAGAAACAGAGAGAGAGAGAAAGAGAAAGTACATCCATGCCCGAACCGGGATTCGAACCCAGGTCCTCCCCATCAGTCAGTTACGCTAACCAATAGACAGGTTGTTCGGTATTTTATCATACATTAAGAAGAGTAATAAAATTTTAGGTAAAACTTTACAAAGCAACAATAACTCTTTTATGTCAAAAATAAAACCTAAATTCAATTAACATGAACTCAGAAAATGGTCGATTGGACTTTTAAAAAAAGAAGAAGTATAGAAGTATGCCAATTCGAAAAATGATATTATTGGGTTTAATCATAAAGACATCCAAATTGCTAAACAAAACTAAAATTTCCAAAACATTTGTCAAAATTATATATATTAGAGTCGAAAAGTGTTTTTGGAAGAACAGCTTTAAGCTTTTCTGTCTGATACTTTTTAAACAAAATTAAAATGCAGAAATTTGAAGTATGGCTGTTTGTACATATGGCTAAAAATACATAGACAAATATATTTAAAGTGTTGTTCTTCATATCATGTAAAAATATTTAGGTGATATATTATCATTTTGGGACGTATTGTATTTAACAATATTACTAGAAATATATTTTTGTGATTCACTTTTTACAATTTCTCCTTTATTAAAACTGTACGAACATACAATGACAACAGGTAAAGAAAATAATTAACATAATATTTAGTTCCTTTTGCAAGAAAACTTCATATTCATCTGCAAAATATTTAAATTCAAGCTGAAGAAAAGTTTAAAATTATATTTTCGTGTTGAGCATTCAATATTTCCATAACATGTAAATTCACAACATGTAAACATAATTTCGTTGCTTAAAGTTTTTGCTCCATATTAATGATTTAAACAATTGAAATTAAATGAATTAAGATTTACGTCGTATTATATCATCAAATCATTCGATAACATTTGCTTAAGCAATTAGAAATCAAGTAAAGTGTGCATTGTTTTACTTCCTTTTAGGAAATGTAATGATAAATGGTACACATATACTGCATAAACGTCTTTGTTCTGAAACATAATAAAATAACTTTAATGTGTTAAATAAATCAATGCATCTTTTCACAGTTAAAATTATTTTGCTTAACGAGTAAAAGGCGAACAACCATTAGTCAAATAATGTTTTAACGTTGGCATATATTAATGGAAGATGGATGTCTTTGTGTAACTTCTAATGTATCTACTAATGTAAAATTAATTACAATGTAATAGATATCAGTAGAAACAAAAGTTTAATGTTTCCTTCTTCCTTTAATGCATAAAAAATTGTAACAAACACAAACAAATCGAATTCTAAAAATACTAAAACTTTTCTAGTATGTCTTCCGCAGTTGAAAGACAAATCGTCTTTTATTCACATTCAGTTAGAGAAACCATTTCCTTTTCAGGGCAAATCCAGGCAAAATACGATCTATCTCTGTCTTGAAGAAAAGAATCTGCTTGGGGTAGTGAAATGATACTGGTAACGGATTGGAATCGTTTTTATGGAATCTATTTAACCTCTAATGCTGAGAAACCCTCACATAAAATGTGACTTCCATCCGGAAAATAGATTAAAAAGTGAAACAAGAGATGCCGACTCTAGAAAGCTCACTAGTAGTTTTGGAGCAGACAATAAATTTCGAGAAAAATTTCTAGGAGACTTGAATTTTATGGCGCGAATCAGAGATTTTGTTTAGGATGAACTAATTATAAATTCTTGAGACGGAAAACTCAACCCAATGGTTTTAAAAATACATAAATTTGCTTTCAATTCCCATTTAAAGTTGTAGTACTTTTTTATTTTATTTTAAACGAGACACTCCTCTGAATAAATGCGAAAATCATTCGGTAATATAACAATTAAAGTATAACCTAAGTGTGCAATAGATAATTTTAGTTATAAATACAATGTTTATGCTATAATATTGAATTGTTACATTTGCGTATGCTTTCATATAAAAGAAATATATATATAT
>JAPDSC010141820.1:18194-32245 GCA_026290005.1 Latrodectus geometricus
ATATATATATATATATATATATATATATATATATATATATATATATATATATATATATATATATATATATATATATGTACATTTGTATTCATTTTTTTCATGAATCTGTATATCTTAGAAAGAATCATCTATACAATTAAAGGTGAGATGTTTCTCAATAAATTCTTATGATTTTTTATATCTTTTTAAGCAAAAATGCTTATAACTTTTATATTTTTATATAACTATCTTTCAAAGTTCTTTCTGCTTGCTTAAATCAAAATAAAAATTAATTTTCATAGATTTTTTTGATTAATATGCAGTAAATAATTATTACGTATAATTACATGTAAAATATTTAAAAATCTACTTAAGTTTGAATCAAAACAAAAAATTATCATCGGGTTTTCATTAGATTTTATCTTTTTTTGCCACTATGTTTTTGCTATTTTTTTATTTATTATTTTGCAAATTATTATCAGTCAAACAATTAGATTATATGGATTAATTTAGGGTTTTTTCATGCTTGCATCCTTGAACCTCATACTTTAAATTATTTCAACACATATTTTAGATTATTTCATATTTTGCAATAATTTATTTAAATTTTTCTGCATTTAATAAGTAAAAATCTGTTTGCTTTCATTATTATTCTAAGGAATATGTTAGTACTATATAAATAAAATAAAGGTAATCAATTTTCTCATAATTTGAAGGAAAATCTCATTTTAATTTTAAATTTACTCATAAAAATTTCTCTCTGCAGAAAAATATCAAATCACTTCAAACAGTAAATTTCAAATTTAAAAATTATTTTGCTTCATAAATTGTATTTTATATACATTTATAAAACTGACTTTTTGAATCATAATTCTCAGATTTTCAAATTAATATTTATATTTCAAGTTAATTAATTTTACATTTTTAAAATTATATACAAATAAAACCCATACATATGTTCTAGGGTAATTTTAGATTGATTATATCTGAACAACATAATATTAAACAAATATATGAATCCTCTTTCCCAAGTCTATATTATGAAAGTTTTTAATATATTTCTGAGAAACATAATGATTACATTTTAAATAAAATGATGTTGTAAATCATGTGTTATGTTTTCCTACTTTTTACTCAAAATGCAACGGAATATATATTGACTTTGCATCAGGCTCATGAATTTATTTGCATGTAAAAATGCTGATAAATAGGTCAAAGAAAATTACAATAATATTTATTTTACAGCAAATGCTTTATTTAATGAGTATTTTTATTTCAGAATTTTTTATCAAATATGAGAATTTTTAAATTAAACCATTAATCTTACAGTTACAATATTATATACTTCAGTTCTCAGAGATATAGAAATCAAAGTATTTTTCCAAAATCATCATGTAGAAAACCATCAAAAATTGTAAGCGAAAATTTCTACATTATGATATATTTAAAATAATATAAATTTTCACACTAACATAATGTAAATATTTTGACCGCATCATTTTTTACTTATCAAATAGGCTATCAATAATATTATTTGTGCATATTATTAAAAATTTTATGTAAAACGTGTTTTTAGCAATTTTCTTTTAAAAAAATCTTATATTTAGAATAACGCTCCTGATAACTTTTACAGATGTGTTATAAGAGGTCTAATTCCAAAATTAAACCCTAAAACTTTAAAAATAATAAATGTCTGTAGAACAATGTAGTTTCTAAATATATTTAAATAATGAACTTTAAATACAGATTGAAGAAAGATGTGTGAAAGAAGGAACATGTATCTTTTTTTTAGCTATTTCTCGTTAAAACTAAATATATTTTTAACCATGCCCAGAAATTTTCTTGAATAATTTTTTTTATAAATTTAACATTTGTAAATACTATTAAAACGAAATTCAGCTACTCTATTAGACAAGTCCAAATACATTTCAAAGACAGGAAGATTTATTTTAGTTTAAGTAATTTTTTTTATCAATCAATTTTCAAATTCCAGCTTGATGCAACATCATAAAAGCATTTGAAAATTTGTCTATTCTTGCAATAATTATCTCATAAGGGTATTTTTCTTTTAATTCCTTTTATATTTTTCTGGATAAAGTACACATTTGCTTGAATTAATGGAGGTCATCAGAAGAATGTTTTTATTTTAAATTTTTTTATTTTTCCATTTTATGACTTAAATGGATTGATAAATTTATAACAAACAATGATTTATTTTCTCTATCGGCTAGCAATAAAAAATTATTCCTCAGTTGTTTTAATAATTGGTCTAAAATATTTAAAAATTTATATTTATACAGACGAGAAAAATATATTTTTAACAGTCAGAAATCTAACAAAAATCTATAAGAATAAATTTGCGTTTTCTAGTGTTTAGCAATTGTTTCTTCTAGTGCTTAGGAACTTGAATGCTGAGCTGTAAGTAATTCTTCATTTTATTTTTATACCTAATTATATTCTTCATTTGTTTAATTTCATTATTAATCATAACAAATAATCACGAATTATAATTGCAACCCTTATTCCATAAATTAATTTTATAAGAAAATTTCAGTCTACATGATTACACATTTTATACATAGATTAGTAAATACAAAACTGTAAAGAAATTTATAAAATTCAGATTTTGACAAACTTCATAAATTTTAAATAATCACAAATTTTCTTTTAAAAAATACAGTAATCTGAAAAATTTTAAATTTTAATCGAAACATATTTTCTAATTTAAAAATTTATATTCTATATACTCTGAGAATATGAGACATATAATTATTCCATGCAATATTTGAATTCTTTAACATAATACTTATGCTTTAATTTATTTTCCAAAGAAACCACAAATGTAAAATTAACCTTATAATCCAGGCTTTAATTATCTAAAAATATTTTGCTCTTTAATCAAGGAAAATTACATTTAAACTTTGCATATAATTTACTAACTTGCTTAAGATATTTTCTAAGGGGTTTTGATGTATTGCCTTATGATAAGTGTTTGCAGGAATGGGAATGTTGAAGAAAATGTTTTTCTAAATTCAAATTCAAATTATCGAGCTGCTGCATTGGTTACTTAAAGTGTGTATTTTACCTTATTTTTAACAAACAATGAGTGAATCGATTTTATTTTGATATTTATATATTTTTATCGGTTTTAGTAATTCATTAAGTATATGGTCAACCAAAGTTTTCTAAGAAATGTATACTTTATATAATTATGTAACAGGCCATGTGTATTAAATAATTGTTAAAACATACAATATAGAAAACTAAATAATTGGTTCGTATTAATATAAAATTACTGTAAATATATAGTCAATCTATAGATTAACTGTATATTATGTGCACAGAAATGTTAAAAAAATATATGCAAAAAGTAAATATTTATCACTATATATTTTAATAAGCAATAAACTTTTCATCTTAACTTGTATAATTTATTCACACATATTAATATAAATAACGAGCAGTAAACTGCATATTTCAACAATTTGAAAACAAGAATAAATGTCTTTATTATTCTCCTTAGAGTATTCATTCTATACTGTTTGCATGGAATGAATGCTCTAACTCTTCATTGTAAAATGTGTTCAACATAAATGGCGACAAGTTTCACGTGGCTCTAAAATTTTCAGTAGTTGATATTCATGTATTCCCCTTCGGGTGTTGTTTACCCAAATACTTTACTTGATGCTGGTGCATGCATTTTATGACACATATTGAAAGGGATAAAAAAATCTCGGAACCGAAAGTACATCGAATTTAGAATTCCCAATAAAACGCATATTTTGAAAAGGAAGATGTAAGAAAAGCAGAACTTTGGAATTTTAAGAATACATATTTATATAAATATTGAATGAAATGAAATTCAAAAAACAGTGTGTGTTTAGTTAAATATAAACTTATCCTATCGAAGTTTTTAATAGTTTTGTCAAAGGGTTGACTTGCAAATTTTCTGACAGTCTAGAACCAAGTCAATATATTTTAAAATTCCTTTTAAATACATTTTCATTTTTAAAATAAAACTTAATCAACTGTAATTTCAGAATTATGAGGAATGTTAACAAATGTGAAATTATTCATTAGAAATTCCTTAATTTTAGAAATACATTGATTGACTGATTATACTGTGTAATTTTTACTTACTGCATTTGTTGCGTAATATGATCATTATATTATTTACACGACAACTCTACGAATTTTAAACTTTCACAAAAATTATAATCTAAAAATCAAAATTTGATTTTGAAAATTAATATAACAAATGATTGCCTTATACAAAGAAAAAATGCATGACAGTTTTTCTCTACTTCAATCCTCCTCATCATTGTCATTTTTAATCTCTGACTTCTTGGAAGTAATCATATCATTCATTAATACTGTAATTTAATTATTTTACAAATTATGTGTCGTAAATGGTCAAGCATATTTAGTGGGTTAAAAGTTTATTTTTCTGAAAGTCAATAAACTTTTTATTTAATAGGTTATCACCCACTACATTCTAATATATCTTTATTTAATAGAATTAGAATAAATCATAAAACGTATATACATTTTAGTTACAATTACTTTAGGCAAATAAAATATTTTTTGATAAATTATCTGCAATTTATGATCTATTAAATTTAGAGTTAATACATAAGATAATTATAATCCTTAAATCATTAAAGTGCAATTGTGACTGACAATATGTCATTTTAAAATTTAGTCTTATTTATTTGCACTTATTTTATGTTTATTTATTTTTATATTTTTACGATACAAAACAGCTACTATATCTAAAAGTGAGCTATAATACATCAATTGTTTTAAGAAAATACTGATATATTTTCTGAATTTAGGGAATCGTTTCATAAAGGAGTAATCCTGTACTAAAATAAACTTTTACAACATACAGACATAAAAAATTACATTTTAAACAAAATTATTCATAACTATATATATAGTCATGCAAAATAGAAATTTGGTCTAACATGGTCATTTTTTGAAATAATAATTGTAGATTAATTGATTTATACTTTCATAAGTATATTAATAATTTATGTCTCTTAACATTATTCAATCAACAATTGTTTGGGTATTAAGTTATTTACGAATTATAGGATAATTATAATATTATCAAAAATCATTTTAAAAATAATTTATGATATAAATTTAAAAAATTAAGTTATTTTGATTTTTTGACTAACATTAATTTTACTATTTGCGAAAGAAATAAAAAAAGCAGAAAATAATATTAACAATGTGTAAAGATATAACCAATGTATTATTTATTTAGAAATATGGATGTATATAAAAGATATACATATGCTTCAGTAAATTTGAAACAAATTAAGTTTAGTTTTCAGTTTTCAGTTTTTTCCCCATTATTAATTAATACTAAAGCATTTCTCTAAAATGTCCCATTATCATTGATTTACTAATTATACAAAATTAAGGGGCTTAAAATTTTGTAAAGTCTTGTAAAATAATTATTATACGCTATAATCAATTGTATGTTTACCAGTTAATTATTATATTTTAAACTTTCGACAAAATACTTAGTAAATTTATATATATCTTCTGAATTTAAATGCGAATGAAATTAACATTATGACATATAAATAAAATTACATAAAGTCCAAAACAAAGATACGAGGGTCACTCTGAAATTTTTGAGATACGCCCAGACAAGAATTTACAAAATAAAAATAACGGTTTAATTTTAAAATACAAAGTATTTTAACACAGAAGACGATTTTTTACTGACTTACTTCAACTTGTTTAGCGTAGAATAAATTTTAAACAGAAGTAAAAATGAAGTTGACGAGAGAACCTTTTCGCGCTATGATTTTCTATGATTTTAAAACAGGATTAAATCAAAAAGAATGCGTTAAACGGTTGCAATTAGCATTTGGTGATGAATCTCCAGCTCGTGCTACTGTATTCAGATGGTTTAGAGAATTTAGTAGAGGTCACAATTTTCTTCAGAATGAAGAACACACAGGATGGTCGCCGTCGGCAGTAATCCCGGATAATGTGTCTGCCATACGAAAAATGTTAATTGATGATAATCGCTGTACCTATCAAATGATACAGAAGGAACTTAACATTGGATCCGCAGCAATACACAAAATCATTCATGAAGAATTACATATGAAAAAAGTAGTTTGCTGTTGGGTTCCCCATAATCTAACTGAGCACCAAAAAAAGGAGCGTATTAGAATCAGTAAGAAACTCTTAAATTGCAAATTGATGGTGGCCACCACATCATTTCTAAAATTGTAACAGGTGATGAAACGTACATACAGTTTTTTTTACGTTCCAATACGTCAAGAAAGCAAAGTATGGGTCTTTGAAGATGATCCCACGCCGACAGTAGTGAAAACTTAACGCGCCCTGAAAAAAGTGATGTATGCCGTTTTCTTCAGAAATACGGGATTGGTCAAAGCTATCAAGTTGGGAGGACAGAAGACAGTAAATACAAACTTGTATACCACTATATGTCTTCAAGAAATTCTACAAGAACTGAATGTTAGGGGACTAACGCTTCTCCATGACAGTGCATCTTCACATGCAGCCGGATTAACAGTTGAGTTTCTTAAACAAAAACAAGTTTAAGTGATCGAACATCCGCATTATTTACCTGATCCAGCTATGTGCGACTTTTGGTTATTCTTTAATCTAAAAAATAACTTACATAGACGTCGTTTTCATTCAGAAGAAGAGATTGGCGTGGATATAAATGCACGTTTTTCATCTATTCCAAGAAATGAATGGCTCGAGGCATTTAATCTGTGGAAAATTCGTCTACAAATGTGCATTGATGCTGGAGAAGACTACTTTGAACACACCTAAAATTTTGTAAGTATAACATTAAAAACCTAGTTCTATCTCAAACATTTCAGAGTGACTTGTGATCCTCGTATATACATGTACTATTATTAATATGTTTTTAAATATGCTTAACGTATGCAAAATTTATATCAAAAAGGAATTTTTAATAGATTTTGACAAAGCAAACATTGAATTTTTTCTTTCTATTAGAACTTTTTATCTAATAACTGACTGTTAAAAATTAAAGTTATTTAATTAAAAATAGACCTATAAAAATATTATCACAATAACAAACAGCTTAAATCTCAAATGTAAATAACGCATAACAATTTTATTAGTTTTTAAGATGATATTTGTTTTAATGAATGTCAAAAGCAAAGCCTTTCATGATCTTGCATCATAAAACAAAATGATACATCCGCTTTTCTTTAGGTATTGCAATTATAAAAATAGCATACATTAAAATTAATAGTAATCGAGCAATATTTTCTATTGTTTAATATTGAATAATGCTTTGATGAACAGGGCAATATTTTTTAAGATTATTTAAAAAAAAAAGTATGTACATCATCTTAAAAATTTCCTATGCACTCAAAAGGAATATGCATTGAATTTAAAAGAATTATTATTATTATTATTATATATATATATATAAATATATATAATATGCAGCAAATTTGAATTTTAATTTGGAATCTTTTCTTCGTTAAAATGCATTAAATGTACTAAGAAGCATATATAATTAGGAAAAGGTTTTATAATCATATACTGGAAAAACTTTTATAATTTATAATTACACAAACAATCAATATTTTAAAATACATTTTTTTACACTCACGTTTTCTTTTCTTCTAAAAATTTAAAGAAAATTAAAACTTAAATTGATTTTGAAAAATTATTATCCTTAAGCACGTATTATCCGAAACTCGAAATAAATTCTGCAAATAGAATTCAACGAAAAAAAAAAAAAACAATTTATCAGGTAAAATCAAAGCAGAATTAATTGGCGTAAAAGAAGTACATTTTAATCAGAAAGGGAAATGAAGTACAAGTTTTTAACAATTTATCGTGCACCTCAATTTCACTATAATTTTGGATGATTGAATTAGAGTAAGAATTCCCTAAAATTCCTTATATATTATCAGAAATTCTCCATCATGTAATGTTTCCCTTACTTCCCCCACCAAAAATTTTATAATCTATATAAGGTTGCAGAATGAACAGAAAAATTGATTTAATGAGGAGAATATTTTCCACTTAAAATTTTTCACACCAAGAATTTCCTTTACACTAAAATATAGTTTTATTAGGGAAAGATTTCTTTTACCTGCTACAAATAGCTCAATAAACAGAGGTAGGCTATAGAAGAGCGACGAGTGTTTCTCTCAGGCATTTTTTTTCTGAAACTTCCAGGAGTAGCGAGACAGGTTTCTCTTCGAGAGCTCCTTGAAAACATTTCAGCAACTTAACACAAACTTGTAGAAATTTGTAGGATCTAATCCGCTTAACACCCCTACAGCGATTTCGAAAATTGCTTTTCTTAAATCTGGACTTTCTGAAAAATATCGAGATTATAACACTTAGACGTAAAATTGAAGTCTTTAGAGTTACCTGTGCTAATTTTGTATACTAAACTAAATTTTGTCCATTAGTATTTAAACAATTTTTTAATCAAAGACAATTCAGTATAAAAGCAGCTGATAAAATCTAAAAAATCCAACACATTTAACATAAAAAAATTTCAAAATTAGTTTAAAACAACTGTATTATTACTTTTATAAATGATTATATTCTTATATTATAATATTATTTATTTGTATTCCAAAATTAAGTAATACATTTAAAAAAAAAGATAATATGTTTAAATGTATTTTAATTAAGGTTGGATTATATAAAATTTGAACAAAAAGTTAATATATTTTAATTTGGCAATTAATATTATTTGACTGATATGAATATAGAAATAAATCTTAAAACAAACTTGAAAATTCTACAAAAATACTTGGGATATTAAATAACTTTGAATGTTTTAGTATAATTTGCAATATATTTTTTCTTCATCGTTATGTGATTAGGTAAAAAATGTTTTTGAAAAAATTGGCTGAAAACTATTACATTTAACTTATCATTTACACTTTTGCTTAGAATATACCATTGAAATTTATTGAATAAAAAATTCCTGAAGAAAAAATTTTAGTAAAAAATGTGCCTTGAATAGTAAATGCTTTTATTTAAATAGTGGATGATTTGGGTAAATTAGGCATCATAATTTTGAGAAATACTAAATTTATTTAATCATAATTATCATGGTTATAGTTAGTTATAGATACTTTAGTCTGTGTGTGTGATACAATAGTTGTTGTTTTTCATAAGCTTTGAACTTTATTATATTTAATTTAATAAGAAAAACATTTTCTGTGAAGTATTTAAAACATTTATAATTAAAATTCATGTATTTTATTTTGTAAGAAAAATTAAATTCTAGCAGAATATATTTGGCGTGTAATCTTTTTTTTGCACACACGTCATACTTTTGTTGTTGATTAGGAATGATTGATTGAGAAGTGAGTTTAACTTCAAAATAAAATGTGGATATTTGATAAAAAAAAAAAAAAAATTACAGTAAACATATTAATGAATAACTTTCTGAAGTATAGTTTTTACTTTAATGAAGCTGTAAAACTTATAAATATAGACTCTTAGAAGAAACGGAGAAGAAGAAAAAACTTTATTGGAAAAGGCAGTTTTTGAAATTTAATTTAAAATCTAATTTACATCAAACACACATTTTATAGACTATGTAATTATATATGATCTTAAGTTAAGAATTAGTTTGCAGAATATTCTTTTTTTCTTCATTCATTCATACTTTATTATTTTTCATGATGTTACAACCTGAAAATTATTTTTCACAAATTTCAACATTTCAACACCATTGTGTAAGTTATTGACTCAAGTAAAATTAACGTTATCATATAAATTCAATAAAGAAGACTATTCGACGGTAGACAAGAAAAGGAAAATTTCTGTAACAAACACATCTTATGGTTAAACAATTGCTCTAAAAATATTAATTTTTCTTCCAACAATCACTATCCTTTTTAAAAAGCGCTAGAAGAATTTTATTAAGTAAATGATTTATTAAAAAAAAATTCTTGAAATCCTTTTTTTGCAAAATTCCGTTTGAAATACTTGAAGCTAATCTAATATTAATTTTTTTTATGATCTGATTTTGCTTTTACAATTCACTGAAAAACTAATAATCAGTCAATTTAAGTGATTATAGAAGATAATAATTTATAAAATTTTTTATTCTAAACATTTTTCTTATGGAACTGTTTGATTATTTGTTTTATTTTGTTTATTCTTTCAATCACGCACACACATACACATTTTATTTAGACATAAAACTTTGCTTATCATCAATTTTTATACATAATGACTGACAATTTTTGTTTGAACAGTAAAAGATGATTGATATATTTTTGTATCCCAAAGGTTTATATATCTATAAATTTATACTCAGCTGATAGTTATAAATGAAGTTTTTTATTTTATCACATTTATTCCTTATTTAGAGATCAATAACCATTATATTTACAAATACATGCAAAAATAAAAACATATTTCGCTTTTATTTTGTAAGCACAATTTCTTAGAAGATAAATAAAATATTTTTAAAATTTTCTTCTTCAAAATTCATCATTAATAAAGAAAATTTGAAAACTTACAAACTATTCTCTTTAATAAACAAAAATACCTCATTATATATACTTAAACTGACCAGTCTAAAACAATAAAATTTCGTTCCATATGTGATTTCTCAGTTAAACGTGCTAACAAATTTAACTAATAAAATATCTTTATATGACCCATTACAGTAGTAGAGGACAGTTCCTTATTTTCGTGATGACAAAATAAATATATCGTCCAATGAATAAAAATAGTGGTATTATTTTCGGACCAAATGAAAAAGGGAATATAAATAATTTATGATCTAAAGCACAAAGCAAACTTAATTTAAACGCTGGTTAGGTCTCGTTATTTCATTAAGAAAAGATCCATAAATTTACGTGTTCCGAAGATAATAAAGCTAACTCACAGCTTTTAATATACTGCGAAACAAGAACGAACTGGTTTCATCTACATAAATTTTAAGTAAATGAGATATTTGATTTACTTTCGTAGATTAGTCTTAGATGCGAACTATAATAATAAGTTTATGTCATGCAGTAATAAAGTTGGAAGTAGAAGATAAAAGTTATTATTTAAAATAATAGATTTATTTTCACTGCTATTTTTTACAATACTTATTTCATCGATGGTTTTATTTATAATTCACTAAAATATTTTCATTTTTACTGATATATTTTTCCATTAACAATAATATTTTTTAAGTTGTTAAGTACGAGCAGATGATAATTTAAGATAACCCCCTATTCCAAATATATGTAATAAAATTGATCAGTATTTAAACAGAAATTATTTATATGTTTATTCTTTTCTAGTATTTCATGGAGAATTATAAGATGCCAATACAATATATTCTATGAAAAGAAGTATAATAAATAATTCAATAAAACTAACGAGCTTAATTAATCAAGAAATGAAAATAATTAGAGTCTCTAGGAAATTGTGTGTGTATATGAAAAACTGGTTATTCATAAAAACATAGACCATCGCAATTTAAATTTATTGTAATAAAAATGTTCTATTACAAATTACAATAGAAAATGAACAATACATTTTCTATTGTAATATCTAATCATGAATATTTCAAAATATAAATTAAATATAAAATATAAAGATGTGACTTGATTTGTATGTTTGCAATCATAATTTATAAATGAAGTTGAAAAACGAAGACATCAGAGAAAAATTGTAAGGTAAAAATATTCCAAAAACAAAAAAAAAAAAAAAAAAAAAAAAAAAAAAAAAAAAAAAAAAAAAAAATAAGTGAGTGATTGAAAAATAAATAATATTTTTAACTTAGAAATCAAAAGTTTCAACTATAGTCGATATTTAAAAAATGTATAGTTACATTAGAAGTAATGAAGAATATCAATCAGTAATTTCTTAAAAGGTTGAAAGTAAGTTTAAATTATCAATTAAAAATAAATAGATTATTTATCTAAACATCTGAGCTCACTTATTAAAATCATATAAACAAATGCAATTGTAATATTTAAAAAGAAAACCGAGATATATATTCCAAATATGCTATTTTCATTTATATGAAATATGAAAGGAATGTATCAGAAGTTTTTATCATGAACGAAAATAGAAAGAAATGGAAAAATGAAACCAACATTAACTTTTTATTAGTATTAAAATGACGTCATTGCAAATAACTTAATAAATTGAAATATATAAATCCAAACTAAACAAACTTAATTGTTTTTATAAAGTGTATAACAGATGTTTGATTGGTAAGAAAATTTTCACAACATTTGCTTAATTAAACCAATTAACACTTTAATGTATTAATATTTTTACTTAAAATAAAATTATTTTTCATTCAAAAAATAGTGTGCAAAGCACAAGCAAGATAATGTACGTAAGCATATCCCGCAAGAATGTATATTCGTAAATATAAAAATTACCAGATGTATTTTTATATCTGGTTTTTGATGTATTATATATATATATATATATATATATATATATATATATATATATAAAGGGTGATCCAAAAGTCAGGACGAACTTTAAAAATGAATAATTCGAAAACGAATCACGATACAAAGATGCGGTTTGCACCAAACTGATGGAAAAGAAACCGGGTTTTGTGTGGCAATGGAAAAAAATAGTTCTGTTGGTGACCAACAGATGGCGCTATCGGATTTCTGATGTAGATTATGCAAAGCAACAAACGATATAGAAAGAAGCAACTGTAGCAGGTAATGGTAGTCAAAACTGGTATGCATCGAAATGCTGTCCATAGTTGAGAAAGCCCTCTTAGTTAAACAGTTTTATAAGAATTCGGAAAGTGCCATTGCGGCCTTGCGAGCATATCACTCCTTGAAGGGTATGCGAGATAGGAAAGGACTAATAACTTCTTCTGCATTGAACAAAATTGTGAAAAAATTTGAAGTTACAGGTTCTTTGGCGTCACGTCAAAGAAGTGGACTTTCTCAACTGCAGCTGCTGATGCCACGACAGTTTCCGGTTGCAAGCCATATCGTTGGTTGCTGCACATGGGGAGTGCAGTGCTCGAGAAGTTTCGAGGCAGACAGGAGTGTCGTACAGAAGTGTCTGGAGAGCGCTGCGAGTAACTTTGTAACGGTATCCCTACAAGTTGCAACATAACCAAGAACTGAAACCTTCTGACTTCAACTCTCGCCGACATTTTGAGAATTTGGTCTTCAATAAGATGGAAGAGCAGCACGACTGGCTTCACACTGTGCTTTGGACAGATGAAGCACATTTCACACTCTCAGGCGCTGTTAACACCCACAATTGCCGAGTGTGGACCACATAAAATCCACATGCATTTGTTGAAGTACCCTTGCAATAGTCTAAAGTGACAGTCTGGTGTGGCTTCACTGCTGATTTCATAATTGGCCCATTTTTTTCGAGGAAGTCACACAGATAGGTTTCCAAACAGTTTCTGTCACCGGTAAGCGATATCTAGCACTGTTACAGAACAGCATTATTCCTGAACTGCAAGCGCGACAGGCACTCCAAACAGTCACCTTTATGCACCTCCTCATATTGCTCTGCCTGTGCAACGCCTGCTACGCTCAACATTCGGGGAAGATCACATTATCAGTCGCTACTTTAATCACGCATGGCCTCCAAGATCTCCCGATCTCACACCCTGTGACTTTCGGCTGTGGGGCTTCTTGAAATCAAAAGTGTACCATGACCAACCGACATCACTAGCGGCATTGAAAGATGCCATCCGCCAAAATGTGTCTGCCATAACGCAAGAAATGCTACTAAATGCTGTGAATGGTGTGGTGACTCGTCTCACAGCTTTACTTCTGAATGACAGACAGCATATTGAACATTTACTGTAGTAGGTACTAATTAACTGTAATTAATCTGACTTCATTAATCATTTTTCCATTTTTAAGTCATCTTTTGTTGCAATGAAACACTATAGCGCCATCTGTTGGTCGCCAACAGAACTATTTTTTTTTATTGCCACACAAAACCCGGTTTCTTTTCCATCCGTTTGGTGCAAACCGCATTTTTGTATGGTGATTCGTTTTCGAATTATTCATTTTTAAAGTTCGTCCTGACTTTTGGATCACCCT
>JAPDSC010141820.1:32345-42851 GCA_026290005.1 Latrodectus geometricus
TATAATTTTTCAAATTATACGTGTTCGAAACTTTGAATTTTAAATTAAAATAATCAATACCTTTTGATGTTTCAAAAGGTAAAAAAGATTATGTGAAAATTAAGCTACTTCTTAAAGATTAAATTAATGTATTCATTTGATATGAAACTCGTTTTATTCATTTCCAAAATTTTATTTCTTAAATATATTAAAATAAATTGCATTAAGGTGAATAAATACCAATACAAGGAATTTATTTTATTTTAGCCCATTTTTCCTGCATTTAACTTAATTCCAAGACAAAATATTTCACCATATGCTATCTGCACAGAAATTTTTTTTTATGTTTAGCCCAATTTTGAAAATTTATTGTAATTTTTTTTAAAAAAAATACTTTATTTTTCTATTACTTGTTTTTAGCAAAAACTATTTTTAAGTCAAATACATAATGGAGGGAAATATTATTATTAAAATTGAATAATAAAATATTATATTCATTCATTTTTTAAGACATTAATAAAACTTTTTATTGTATTTAAGTTTTACATTATATGAAAAAGTATATGGTTTTTAGGTCTGATGTAGATTTTTAGGTCTTGTGAAAAGCTACGACTGCTGACATGCTGTCAAGTTTGATAATTTTCGATATTTTATAGATATTCACGATGATGTTGTATCCCTGCGAGTGCATCTTTAGCATCCAAATACTCAAACGGAATCGACGAAACCAAAATTGTGCGTAACTGGTTGTTACAGTCATATATAGGACTATAAACACCTTTCACAATTTTAGCCACCTGGTTAGCATTTTCGCCATTATAAAAGAAAAACTAAAATGTATCGAATATTCTGTTTGTTGTCTTCTATTTTTAATATCTTGTACTCATAACTGAATTAATCAAACAAAAATCGCAAGAGAATTCTTTGGTGTTAAATGTCACCTTTTCAATGAGCATAAATTTGAAATTGTTTGATAGATACCTCACGAGATAGCGATCACTACAGACGTCTACCCAAAAAATAATGGATAACTTTTTCCCCAAACTAATATATTCATTTAATTCATTTAAAATTTATAGACGTTCGTACAAATTTCGAGCGTTGATAACATAGCGAAAAAACGTTTTATACTTAAAATAAAAATTACACTGTGCTTATACGTAAAATATTTCAATCAGAGCTTAATTTTAAAATAATATCAGAGAAAGTTTTTTTTTCATTTTGTCACCTTGTGTTTTTGACATTAGAAAAATAAATTTCATGCTAAGTTTTTTAACAACTTTTTCTCTCGATTGAATTTCTTTCGGATTTAATAAGCATCGAGTCTGTTGAATATATTACTTATTTATATAAAAACAGATGCTGCATTAGCATCTAAATATGCCTTGAAATCTGCTTTTAGTTCTGGAAGAGGCTTAACTCATTTTTCTTGTTAATAGTTTTTTAATGACCCTGCAAACGACACTTAAATTCTGAAAAAAATTTACTCATGAGGTGAATTAATTATGTGTAATGTTTTGGTTTATTTTCTCATATTTGCAAAACGTTAATTTTTTGTAGTGTGATTATAATGGTGAATAATTTATTCGATGCTAATTACACATGATTGGTCACATTAAAATTTCATTGATTTGTGCTAATAAACACATTATAAGCCCGATTAACTACAATGGCATACGTGTATATATATATATATATATATATATATATATATATATATATATATATAATCAATAACTGCAATGTTTCTTATGAAATTATTATTTTTAAATTTTTTTCCTAACGTTTTTTAGTCTAGATTCTTAATAATTGAAGTACTTCTAGCAACAAATATACATAAAAAGAAATATAAAACTATTTTCTCATTAAGTTATTCTGAAATTTGTTAAAATTAATTTTATTTGTAGATATATTATTTGTTGTTTGATCAAAACTCTAAGTTCTAGAAACAAAAGATTTTCATTTTTTAATGAAAATTATATCTTTAATGATGAATAGCTTTTAAAAGTTATAAATTAATTATTTTAAATAAATATTGTGTTATAAGGTAAAAAAATTACAATTTTATTCATAATAATGGAAATAATTTTTTATTTGAGGAAAATTTGAGGAAAACTAAAACTTACAAAATTTTGTAATAATTTGTGGATGTCTAGTCAAAGGCTGTTATGACTGGATGCGTTAGTCATTGAATATAAAATTTTATAAGCATAGATATAAAATAATTATCACTCATATTATCGTCTTACTTTAATAAATGATCTTCTTAGAAAAATTTTTGAAGTGAAATAAATTTATAATAAATTCATTTTAAGGAAATGTGAGAGATAGAACACACAGTGTCGACATTTAATAAATTGAAAACAAAATCTGTAAAGATATCTAAATTAACACCCTTTATATCTTAACTAATGATTCAAAGAATTTTTATATTCTATCTTTTGACAAAAACATGTTTTCCTGCAGAAGCATGTAACTCTATTTTCGTAAAAATGGAATTTGATAATGAAATCCAGAATGTGTTGTTGCAACTTTTATTAATTGAATATCTTTCCTTTAACGTGATAAATTTTCAGATAATAAGAAAATTAAAAAAATAAAAACATTTTAATCTCATTTATGTCTGTTATCTATACTTCACTGATGAAGTAAAACTAAAATTTTCGTTTTTCGTAAAGTGATATACTTGATAAGAAACATCCTCTAGAAAAATATCATTTTATTTTTAGTGATCTGTACATCATTGTTTTTGATTTAAAGGTATTTGAATTTGCGCTTAAGTATAAAATCAAATAACAAAAAATGTAAAATAATTATTGGTGAAAATATGTAGTTATAACTTTATGAACATGTGAATTAATCAAAGAAGCGAATTAACAATTAAATATAAATTTTAAAAATTTCTTTTTACTACGTCTAAATTATGTTTTAAAATATGAAATTTGAGTATGAGGACAACAAATATTTCAGCATTTGATTATGTAAAATAAAGAATTATTAATTATCACAACAAATAATTAGATTAAACAGTAACTTCCTTTTTTGTTTTAAGTTTATCATAAATTTCCAACTAAATTTATGAAAAATTGTTAAAAAGCTATTTCTAATTTATGACTTGATTATAAAGTAGTTTATACTTGGTTTGCTGTAGTAGTAATTGAAATGTGCAATGAAACAATGTTTCAACATTTTCATGTTTATAAACTCAAATAAATGATGTCATTTGGGGTATTTATTAATTTGATGTTTAAAGTATCAACATATATTTAAAAAAACTACGTTTTAAAATATCCACTTTTATATTAGGAATTTTTTTCATTAAATCACTGCATTGCAACCACTGTAAAAATACTTTCCCCATCTCGATTATTTATTTTGCAATAATTAGTGACGTTTACAACTTCAAAAAGTAAAAAACAAAATATATGTTTCAGATGATAGTGATTTAAGTTTTCTATTACTTAGATTATAGTAATATTAAGCGTCCTATAAATATACACAAATTTTGTGACACAATTTATTTGATGTTTTCTATTCAATGAAATATAATTTATCATATACATATTTATTTTCTATAAATAAATTTACAGTGTTGAATATGAGCTGTTATAAGTTATATGTATTCTAGACACATTGTGAGTAAGATTATACTTATATTGGTTAAAAATTTGAAAATTAATCTAAGCACACATAAATTAGCTTTTATAAAATCTTAATAATTTTCCAAAGCACTAATAATATTTAGAGTGTGGTTAAATAAATTGTTAAATTTTTAAACAATCAAATTTCGTTAATATTATATAAAGAAATTAGCATCAACAATTAAGTAAAAAAATGTTGATATCGATTTCGTTATTTAAATTTTAGTTTAAATAATTGGCCTGTATTTTTTATTTTTGTATAAAGAAAAATGAAGGACTTTTTATGCATGACTAAATTTTAAATATTAAATTACATGATTATTTTACTAATGTTATTTTGTGATATGTGAATATATTTTATTTTTTCATATTTTAGTTTAAGATCTTTTTAAAATAAAAAAAAAGAAAGTAATGAATTTACGTATAATTGATTCGTTACTAAAATAATCAACTTGTTTTTACCAAATGAAATCATTAAATACATTTCACATGGATTTGATCTTATTCAATCAGTTCAATCAACTAAATCATTATGATTCTATTTTCCAAATTTTCTTAATCACTACTTTTAAGCATAATTTTTAGGTTATTTGTGTTATATTCTCTTTGTTTATGGTTTCAAACATGTTTTATTCCTGGACCCACTCAGAACGAATGTCTTTACCCTGGCATTGAACCGGCTGCTTCCTGGAATCATAGGAGCTTATAAAATACATTTTTCACAATTTTACAATTTTTATATTTACTTAAAATTTCTGTATTTTATTCAAATTTATTTTGACATAATTTATATAGTATTGTAATATAAATCATAATTTGATGAATATAATAAAAAAATGATTAATTAATATATTAAATGTTTGAAATTACAGAGCATTTGTAAACATTTGTTGGACTTTCAAGTTAACAGTTAAAAACATTCCATTCTAATTCTAATTTTAGAACAGATAATTATTCTTTCACAAAGCCAACATAATTAAAACATTTTTTTTAAAATTAAGGTTATTTTGAGAGAAGTAATTTAAAATATTTTGGATACTCTTTATTGTACCAAGTTTATAAAAAATATTAAATAAGTATTTTAATATCTTGCTATCACAATTTAAATAATATTACGTATTAACTTGTCTACATATTCAGGAAAAATTGAGACATTTTATAAATTGTTTCTTCAAAAGATTTGAATTACTTAAAAGTTATTCAAATAAGAATATTCTGAAATATTTGAATAGATAATTTTTTTTTTAGATTTCTTCGAAAAAGAATAAAGCTGTTTTCTAATTAAAATTTTCTAAGCACCTGTCAATTTTCTCGCTTCTTTCAGCGACAAGCAATAAATCTAGAATAATCTTTATTTGGGTATAAAATTAAACCTCCGAGGAAAATATATATATGACAGTATTTTAAAGAGACTTTTTCATACGAATGTGAAGTGACACGACAACTCGATATAAGAGAGAATGAAGTTCCATTCTAATTATATGTGCCTTATTAATACATCTGTTGATGCGAAAAATTGCAAATGACATTCCAGATAATGACTATTTTTAATGACTTTTTGATATAGTTTTTGTAAAATCGATAAAAAGATCATTTTGTCTATAATTGAAGTATATAAATGAAAGATAAATATACAATTATGTCAGTTTTTAGTATTTTAAAAATGTAGTAAGTCTGACAATGAAGACAAATCAAATATTCATCAAACATAAATAATTTCGAAAAATGTATTGTAAAATGTGATATTGTTTTCTACGTTTTAAAATGATATTTTCTGAATATTATTGAACTATAGAATTTATCATTATCAATTTCTGAAATCACTATTTACTACCTTTATACGATAGACATATGGACACTTATTTGGTTAATAAAGTATTGTCAAATTTATCCAGTTTGTTGGGAAGCATCTAAAATGGATAGAGTTACAAAAGATTTTGTAACTGTTTAAACTAAAATATCACGAAAAAAAATATTTTTGTGTAGGTAAACTTACAATTTTTTATTTCATTAAAATTGTGTTTTATCAATATTTTTCAAGCTATTTAAAGTACTATATGAAAGATAATTTCGATTCAATTCCATATCGTATATTATAATATACTGAAAAATAATTTTAAAAAAGGAAACGTTTTGAGATCTATCTCTCAAAACTATTTTCATTGATTTTTAGAGTCTTTATATGTAAAAAAGACCCTTTTACTCTATGTGTATCAATAATAAATTTCCTTAAAATTTGGACATTTTAAAATTGTTATTACTAAAAAAATTAGTATGACATTTCAATTGGTATTTTAGTATTGGGGTACAGTAAAGAGTTAAAAAAAATGAAATTATTTTGAGATTAGAGAAAAATAGATATTTTGCTCATATACATTAGTTTAAATATTATTTATTTCACATATAATATGAAAAATATCATTAAAATTAAAAATTGAGGTTCAGCTAATAAACCGAAAATCACTATGTCAATTACGTTAAAGGCATATCAGTACGTATTCTTTAAGTATATCCCAGTCCTAAAGCCTAGAACTTAAAAGCTCCATCGACTGTTAAGACAAATTTAAATCCCTTATAAAGTTATTAAGATCTGGATGAAATAGGAAAGCGATGTTCTGTTGAATTACTTGCCTCAAAGGTAAGGTTATTTCTCTTATTTCCTTCGTGTTCAGTGTGAGCTTGATCGGAATCTAGGTTTTTAATTACAGTAATGAAATCTGGACTCTATCGTTTAGTACACTCTTCACTATGAGACACGGATCTCGTAGCAGATGCCAAGTTGGCATACATTAATGTATATTTTGTTTTGGACGTTGTTCCTCTAACGTATGTTATTCTGAAGCAGCAGTAAATTGAATGATCCTTCTGTTCTCTCAAACTCATCGGAACTGAAAACGGAACTGGTACGGCTTAATAAGAACCATTTACATAAGTTTTCCAAAAGTGGTGTGAAATTTTGTATTGGAAACTTGAATGTAAGTTCTTTCTAGATGTGGAAGAAATATTTGGGTATTTTAAACAATTTTTTTGGCATAATGAAGTGAACAAAGTGGAGAATTTTTTTAAAAAAGAGTATTTGAAACTGTATTAACTTTAATCAAGTTTTTATACTTGTATCTTATCAATTCGACATAAGTAAAAATTATCCTTCTATAATCGCGTTTTTCGTTATAGAATGAAAAAAAATATATTAGAATATAAAGCAAATGTTAAAATTCCTTATAGATGGCACAAGATACAGAATTAATTTTGAACTTCAATTATCTAGTATACTACTATAGAATAATTCATATACTACTATAGAATTGAATTATATGCAGTAAATCCCAACATCGTAGTACAGAACCATCAATTCTTTCACTGAAGACATAAACAATACTTAAAATATGAGAAAGGTAAATATATATATATATATATATATATATATATATATATATATATATATATATATATATATATATATATATATATATATATATTATATATTCGTAATCAATAACACTACAGACACATTTCACTCAATAGAATTCAACGACAAATAAATAGATGTGTGCTAATACTTATTGAATGCAAGGATAATAAGATTAATAGGGATTACATTAATAAGGGTTAAATATCAAAAATAACTAAAAGATTTTGCTCCCACTAAGGTATATGAATCAATAAATTGAAGACTTGCAGTTTACAGATTCAAAGGAAAATATTCCTAAAAAACTTCATTATATATACAAAAATATTTAATTATTCACAGTAAGTTCATGTTAATTTTATTATAATTTGTGCGTCATATACAAAATAAGCTGAATTTACCCGTTTTCATGAAAATTTTGTTATTAGGTTTTCACAAGTATGCTCAAATCCCATGATCAGTAAAAATTCTAAATTTAGAATTATTATTTGTGAATCGAATACGTAATTTAATGTAAAATGCTTCTTTTTTTTAACTAAGCAACAAAAATTGCAAGAATCAATTTTAATTGCATGTTTATTATGAATAATTTAACATGATTCGAAATATTTTCAATCAATTCAATTAATAATAATGATGATTCGGTGAAAGATTTGATGATGAGAAAAATTAAGAAATTACAACAATATTTGTACTGTTAAACGTTTATCAATGAATAATCTTTAGCTCATGGCAACCTTTCGTTTCATTTCTATTCCTTTCGTGACAATCAAATCAAATCCATTAGTAGAATAAATAATTCGCCAACATTCAAGATTAAGATACCTCATAGGAATAAAAAACATAGACATTTGATGCATTATTCCTTAGGACACCAACTACAGTAACATATATTTCAATCACACCAAAGATAACTAGCCACTAAATGCATTACTCAGGCTACGCAATTCGATTACGAATCACCTTCACCCAACCCCCAAACGAAGCTATATTGCACCTTAGGGACAGAGTATGGTTGAGAGAATGGGTAACCCCATGTCATTCATCGAACCTCACCCCTCTGATGTAATTATATTAATAAATTGATTACGGTTATAGTCTGACCCCTTTCTGATCCTAGGGTAGCCATTCGCGTACTGTGGTAGCTTCGTCACTTGTTTAGCCAGTTATCATTATTTACGAGATAGTGGAATTATTCAGTAGCTGTCACGTGTTTACAAGATAGGAAAATTATTCAGTAGCTTTTGGACTGCCTAAATGAGCAATTATCCGTCAATTCATAATGAAAAGCTGTTTCAACTTACACCTATTCTAGCAATATTCATTGTATTACATTTAGATAATCATGATCATCAGTTATTCTGTAGACTTTTTAACATTTATAGATTTAATCAACTGGGAACATGGAGAAAGGATTTTTCATGCTCTTATAAATATAACTACAATTTACAAAAAATTATCTTAAACAAATTTAACATTTTGCATAATCAATGATACATACATCTCTACTAAATTATTACTTCATGTTTTGTGTTATGTAAATATAAGACATTACTGATTTTTATTTTGTGTTAAATTTTTCCTAAATAAAAAAATATTTTTTCATCTTTATTTTTCAGTTATAATTGTTTTTGGTAAATAGTTAATAAAATTATTCTATTAAAACAGTATGTTTACTATTGAACAATGAATAAGACTACACAGTTTCTAAACTTTTTGAATAACGTGCACACATTGTATTATGATATTTTTGATGTTTATTGGTCACAAACTATTAAACAACAAATCAATACCAAATTTTTCAAGCAAAATTTTGTTATAATTTTTATATAATAAATAATGTAATATTATATAAAAGTTTGGAAAGCCCTTTTTTTAAATGAATTGAATCAATTTGATGAATTGATTTTTAATATAGAAGTATAATATCATTTATATCAAATAAAGAAAATTTACAGCAGTTTTGCATGTTGTTTAGTTTATTTTAATATAAGTAATAATTTAATTTAAAAAAAATTGCTTTAAATAATGCTATTCATTTATTAATATCATTAAAATATCTATGTTTATTTGTATACAAAATATTCTATGAAAAAAAAAAATTCCGAAAAAATATAATTCACATGGAAATTTTAATATTGTATATATATATATATATATATATATATATATTGGTGGCTATCAAAATAATGGAAACGCCCTAGATTTTAAAATAATCCCTTATTAATATGACGTAGGACCACCTTTGACATGTAATACAGCTTGGATTCACCCGGGAATCGAATTGTAAAAATTCTGAATAGTGTTTAGAGTAATATTGTACCATTCTTCATGTAGATGTTGTGAAAAATCCTTGAGAGATGCCGGTAGAGGATATCGATTTTGGATTGAAAGCTCTAAAATAGACCACAACGTTTCAATTATATTGAGGTGTGGGCCAAGTTAAATGTTCCATTTCATCCTCATGTCATCAAACCATGATTGGATGACTCTGGCTCCATGAATAGGAGCATTATTATCTTGGAAAATCCCATCTCTTGCAGGAAACAAAGTTTGCATCATAGGATGGACCTGGTCAGCTAAAACTTCACTATATTTCTCACCAGTGATCCTTCTTTTCAGGGTTACGGTTTCATCAGCAGAAAACCATGTCACGGCTGCCCATACCACGACCGATCCATCTCCATGCTTGACAGTTAGAAGCAGGCAATCAGGATCATATTCTTGAGCAGGCGTTTTCCAGACATGTACCCGTCCTGTTCTGAGGAAGAGTATAAAACATGATACGTTGATCATATAAAAGTCTTCCACTTATCCATCGACCAGGTTTTGTAGTTGTGGTACAACTCTACACGACTTTTGGCATTAGCAGCTGTGACAAGTGGTTTGGAAATTGCTGTTCTGCCGTAGATGTTCTCTTTATGAACGTATCTCCTAATTTTAATTATTGACACTGGAGAATCCAGATGCTAATTGAGTTCTGTGATCACTTTGGCTGCAGTTGTTTTCTTTTTAGACATTACAATCAGCTTTAATACCCGTCGGTCTGTTTCCCTCAGCTTCTCCTTTTGTTCACTATTTTCGTTTGTTGAGGTTGTATTTCCGAGCTGTGGATATTCTGTCATGACTTTAGACACCGTACTTCTAGAAATGCCTAAAAGCTGGGATGTTTCGGTCACTGTTCCTCCAGCTAATCGGGCGCTTACAATTTGGCTTCTCCAAAAATCAATGAGGTCTGACACTTTACGCTTCTGACAGAAATTCAAAAATAGACATCTCCGGTAAAGCTCTCTCATACTACCTAATATATGTATTTTTATATTAAAAAAATCCGGTATTGTTAGATTATATTTTAATGCCTAAGAAACGCGAATTCTTAAATGTTCCTTTTATTCACAAGTGTTTCCATTTTTTGATAATCTCCTGTATATATATAAATATACAACAGAGTGCAGAAATATATATATATATATATAT
>JAPDSC010141820.1:43477-55174 GCA_026290005.1 Latrodectus geometricus
AAAGTGTGTGTGTGTGTGTGTGTGTGTGTGTGTGTGTGTGTGTGTGTGTGTGTGTGTGTGTGTGTGTGTGTGTGTGTATATATGTGTATATGTATGTATGTATGTATGTATGTATATAAAAAAAAGCTTCCACTCAAGTTACAAATAATAAATTATACAAATAACATTTAGTGCTAAATAAAGTTACTTATTTAAGCAATTTCTACAAATTATTTGTGAAAACATCGGAACTGATTAGCTAATAATTTTATACATTCAATAATTATCAGCTTTCCAGTGAATTCAAGGATATAAAACAAAACATTTTTTTATAGTTAAAAGTTATAATAAGATTAATGAGACATTATACCTAATTCATTATAATGGAGCTCAATTAGATTCATTTTTCCATAATGGAGTTCTTATTAAGTAATATTGAGGTCTTAAATGCTGAAAGTAATGTCAATCTGAATTATTTTTATCATGACTTGATCAAGTAGTTTGCCCATTATAGAAAGTTTAATTTTGGAATGGTGTTGAAATGAGTTTAAAACTGAGTCAATTACTCTTATCTTGTAGCAAGATAAGGTCATAAAAACATTATTAATTTCGTAACATATTGAAGTACTAATGGCAATTGATAAAAATGAAACTGATTCCACACACACCATCTACTTCTTTAAGTTTTAATTTGAAATTTTGCAGTTTAAATAGATAAAAATGCAAATATGAAAACCTAAGATCCATACGTAAATTACGTTACCAATTTAAACTACGTGATTTAGTAATTTAAGTTTAGCTATTTGGAATTAGGTTAACGCTTCCACAGGTATAGCAGTTGATGTGTAACTTGAATGTAAAAAAAATCTACAGAATGTCGTTCACTCATAGAATTTAGAAATGGCAATAATTTTAGAAGGAGTTGATGCAGTAATGTTAATATAAATAATAAAATCTTGCACAATCACGTATATAAAAACAAATTGAAAACAGTAAGAATCTTAGTATTTAAAGTTTGATTTTCATAACTAAGATAATATTCGTTTCAATCACGATAACATTCGTCACACGTTTTTCCTTACATTACATTTCGTAATGTAAGTAAAAAATATTAATAAATGTATTCAGGTGTAATTTGGGTGTTTTAGCAAATTTTAACAAAATATTGAATCATAAAAAGAAAAAGCAGATTTACAAATCTTTCTGTGGTCAAAAGTTTGATTAGCATATTATCAATAAATCATCTAAAATTCCCTGACCTCAACAAATGTAATTTCCAACTAAAATATTATGATGTTTTTAGCAGACAAGCTGATATAAATAGTGCGCTAAAATATAATATTAGTGATACATTGGATAAAAACTTTATTAAATTGAAGAAAGACTTAAATACGAATATTTAAAATACAAATGTTAAAATACTACCCTATCATGAAGCAGATGGAAATGACCATCTGCTCCAAGATCTTTTGTTGAAATCACATAATTGTAAGTTTATAATAAGTCAAATTAATCATATTCAGAAGTTAGTTCATATTCTGCTTAAAGTATATTTATTGAAAAGCTAAATTCCTTTTCTTTTAAATTCTTTAAAGTATTTTCTCCAATAGAAATGAATTTATATTTAAGGTCTATTTTCAATAATTTATTATTATGGGAAATATCCTTGTTACGAAATAATATGATTTTTTTACTAATTTTTTTTGACATATATTAAAAAGCTACTGTTGAAACTATTAAAAAAAATGCAAATTTTAAATCATTTTTGCTATGAAAACAAAAACTTTTTCACACATTAATTTGATTTACTTCTGTTTCTGTAATTTAAAAAAAAAATAAAGAAAACAATGTTGCAAAAACTAATTAACAGAATGCTATTCAAAATCTTAGCATTTTATTTCAAATATTTAATTGCATTCATAAATGCACTTACTTATTTAAAGGCAATATTAATTTTAAATTTATGTTTTACCAGACAATATTCATAGAAAATCCATTTACAAATTATTCAGTATGTGTCGAAAGCTATTATATTGTTTTCGTTGTATCATTGATACTTTTCTTAGTTTCTTTGTGAAAGACATGGTTCGACATTTAAGGCTTCAATAAACGTGAAAAGTATAAAATTCTTATCATAAATAATTAATAATTAAATTCATCTCAGTAAAAACAGCCCTGTTTAGTTTTTCTTGTCAATGTCAATATTTTTCTAAAATTATGGAAAATTTAAGAAGCTTTTAAAATGTAACAAACATGACGTATTTTGACAAACTAAATGTATTTCATACAATATTGTTGGAAGTCCCCTTACATAACAGAAAGAAAATAGAATTATGAGCATTTTTATTAAATATTCCACAGGTAGATGTTTTATTTATATTTATTTAAAAAATTATCTGTAAAATGATTTCTTTATTTTAATAATAATTTGGAACGTTTATATTAAACATTTTAAATTATTTTAGTATCCGTAGTTAAAAACTTTATTTTTAGGCATTTATTTCTGACATAATTTTTTACTTAAAAATAATTTTAAAAACTTTTGTGAGGGACACCGTATATATGTGCACCAGAAAAACTTACTTTACCCAGCACATAGTAAGGCTCAATCAATTAGTTGGATGCAGATGGAGTCTTCGTAATTTAACAGGGATGAAGTAGAAGACTTGCCCCTCCAACAAGAATTATTCCACGTGGAAAAAATTGTGACCACGGCTAATATAACGTGTCACAGTGGCTTTAATGAACACAATAGATATTTTTCTAAGCCTAAATTTTAACTCACTACTTTCACTACCTAATGAAGAGAAAGTTGCCTTAACCAATAAGATTGTCTGATTCATCAGTACCATACTGTGAAATGATGTTATAATTTACATTATTTAATGTAATTTTAGTATTTTTTTTGGAAATTAATTCATAAATGATTTAAATATCACAAAATACCAATACATTAATGATAATTAGATAATTAAAAGAAAAAAGTAATTTATTTTGATAATAAATATTTAACTTGTATATTTGCAGAAATCCCTGAATAAAGTATAAGAAACGCAATATCAAGTGTTTTTTTTTTTTTTTTTACTTTGTATTCTATGTAAAAAGTATTTCTTTCAAATGAGTTTTTATTTGAAAAATTTGAAGTGGCAGAGCACAATATTATGCTATCAGATAATCTTTATGTCATAAAGTACCAATAAACATAACTTAGAAAGGTATAGAAGAACATATAGACTGCAAATAGAATGTTAACAAAATTTAACTAAATTTATGATAAGTAAGAGTTTTCAATTGTGTTATTTTCACATATCTTTTGATGTAAATACAAACAGAAATGTCTTTATTGTGGATTATCTTTAAATCCAAGATAATTTTACAAGATTTCATGCAATGATAATTAGTTCAATCAGAAAAGTTTTATACTTATAAAGTTATTTTCATATTAGTTGGGGGAAAAAGAAATTCATTATTTTTTTGGTGGATGAATGTAAATAATGAAATCTTACATAGTGACACATAGAAATTAAAATTTGTTTTGCTATTTTTATATAAGGTTCATTCAGTTATAAGTTACTAAGGACTTAAAATGGAAGTCAACGACCAGAAAATTCAGTACATTTTAAAGGGTTTCATTGGTAAAGGTGAAAATATCAGTCAGATGACGGAAAGTGTGAATGATCTGTACGTTCGCAATAATATAACAGCCAATTATAAGCAATATTTGATTTGCCGATTCCATTCGGGTATTTTAGATGCTATTGATGCATATGTCACTAGTAAGCCAGTCATCGAAAATGCCGATAAAACCATAAATAATCAAGGTTGAGTGTTATCTTGCCAGTCGTGGCATCACCAAAGAATTAAGAATTGTCCCTAAAATAGTTTTAAGCAATTTGCATAAAGCATATTCAAAACACGTTAAATAATGCGTTGACGTTTAAGCAAAAATAACGAATTTCTCTTTTCCAACTTTATTGTTTTCAAAATTGTATAGCAACATTTTTTTTTATTCTAAACTCTTAATGAAATAATGCATTAAAACATGTTTTTCTAAATTTTGAGTAAAAGTAATTTAGCTAAAAGTTTGTAAATTCTAAAAGAAAAAACATTTACAAATGATTGTGACGTTCAAAAATTAAAAAAAAAATGCTCACATTGTTGAAAATATTTTTAATAATTCTATTAAATAATCATGATATAAAATGAAAAACATTTTTTGTGACAAGTTATTAGTTTAGAAGTGTTAATATATAATATTAATAACCTTTTTAATTTTATCATCTAACTCAATTTGTTACACAATACATTTATGAAATATATTTGTTTATTAATTTAAAACAGAACATTGAATATATAATCTTCGTAATAAAAACTAAGATGATAAAATAATACAATTGTGCTTATTTCTAATTCACTAAAGACAAAAATTCTATTTTTTTTGTTCGCAAACTGTATATTTCAGTTATAATACTTATCAAAAATCTAACACTATAAGATGGGTATTTTTACATCAATTTTACTAAGCATGAAAATGGTTTTATTTGACTTTTAGAATATTATTTTTACGACTAAAATCTTAATATTCTGGGAAAAATTACTCAGATTTATTATAATACAAATATATTTATTTTATAGTATATCAAATTAGGAAAATTGTAAAGTTTTTAAGTTGTTCCAATAATATAATGATTGAAAATTTTATTACATATGATAATCACATAATTTAAGAAAATTTTAGATATACAAACGATCTTCCGAAATCTAATTAATTATATAAGGAAAAAACAATCCTGGAAATAAATTTTATATTTTTTGAAGCAAAAAATTTATTAATATTATCAACTGAAGAATGCTGTATGTAATGAGTAAAATATTTGTTATAAATTTTAATGTGTGTCATGCAAATAAAATATCATATATATTACACTCTAAAAATTAGTTCATTAACAACTTCATTAATTGCTTCAATAACGTCATTAAATTATTTCAATATTATTTTAATAAAATAATGTTTACTATACAAATATCAAAATAAATATTTTTAATATGAATCTTATGATTGGCATTAAATATTTATGATATATCTCAAAAATATTTTTTATTTCATTACTTCTTACTCCGAATTTGAAAATGAATAGGAAAAGATAAAAGTAAAAAAAAATTGAAAACCAAAAAAGAGCCACTTTCACGAAGTCAGTGGGGTTAAAAATAAAATACATAAGGCCATATAGGCTACATCTCACATAGCACCTTAAAAGAATGAATAAAATGGTAAGAAAAAGAAATAAACGGAAGAAAAAATGTCTGAATCTGATGCTATCTATCTTTGGTTTGGGGCGTTTTTACGATGGTAGAATTTCATCGATCAAAGTGATAGATTCGCTTTCAATGGGCAAAGACATGGACAGGACAAGACGAGAAAGGGAGACTGTCTTCTTCTTCTTCTTCAAAAAAAAAAATCGTTGACCCTCATACGAAATAGTAAAAAAAAAGAGTAAGTAAGGCTGTGAAGAATTTTCACGTGAAGTTTGTTTTTACTTACATTTCGTTCTGAATACGATTGAAAATACTCATTGCTATGATACTATAACATGTATGTATATATTGTTTCTTTTGTATAATGCGGAATCAAGTGTCAAAAACAATGTCTGACAATTTTTATTTATTTATTTTTTATTTTTTTTTATCATTTGTATTGTTTACTAGTCTTTCCTCATTAAAAGTATTTCTTGCATTAGAAAAAATTTTTCCCACGAAAATGTTTAAGTAAGCACAGCTCTCCTTACGTTAAAAGATAGCTAATGTACTTTGAAAACTGGGGTGAAATAAATAGAAATGGAAGGTATCAGACTTTATATTCACACACTTAAATTTCTTACTAAATTTAAAATTTATGAAATTCGAAGCACATTATTGATTTTCTACACGAATATGTACATTTATTTCATATACAGTAATGGACAGATATATAAGGCATTATCATCTTTAGTTTAAATTTATTCAGCACTTTAAAATAGTAAATATTGAACTGTTTTTGGTAGTAAATTTAATTCTGTATTTAATCTTAGAAATTACTAAATGCCAACAAAATATATAATATTTTGCATTGAATTGTTTTCTATTAAATTAGCATACATATCTAAGGATGATATAGCTGGTAAAATTTAAGAGAAATTTGAGTGACATCTTCATTTTATTTATCATAATGTAATATCAACAAACACCCCAAGAATTAAGAAATATGTCCTATTTAAATTAGAAAAGCAACAATATCTTTCCACACTAAAAATACAGTATTTGACTTAATATCAATAGAAGTAAAAATATAAAAATTCTCAGAAATAATTCACCTCTAAAAAGATTGTTAGCAACTATCGGAAAATAAACTTTTATAAAATTAAAATGGCATACATTTATAGAATTTCTTTTAAATGAACTTAAGAGTAATAAATCTTATCGGAATGAAAATTTGATAACACTTATTAACGATGCAAATTAAAAATAAAATTTTGATAATGAAATATTTATTTACAATTTTTTATTCTCTATTTGGATTCAATGTATTTATACTATGGCAGCCATTTCTATTAGATTATTATCCTAATGCTTTTAAAACCAAGCACTAAACATATTCTGGGATATATTTTCTGAGTGTGCAGAATATACATAAATCACAAAGGAAAATTTAAAGTTCTGGAATCCATACATTAGCAGTTGCTGATACATTTAATTAAAACATAACATTTTAATTAGCAACACTGAAAATTTGTGAGCTTTACGTTTTGCCTTTAATCTGCAGGATGATTCATTCTAAATTTATATATTTTAAAAGAAATGATCTTAATATTAGTTTGGGGAAAAAGTAATCCATTATTTTTTCGGTAGACGTCTGTAGTGATCGATATCTCATGAAGTATCTATCAAACAATTTCAGATTTATGCTCGTTGGAAAGGTGACATTCGACACTAAAATATCCTCTTGCGGTGTTTTGTTTCATTAATTCAGTTACGAGTACAAGGTTTTAAAAATGGAAGACAACAAACAGAAAATTCGATACATTTTCGTTTTTTCTCTTGTAACGGCGAAAAAGATTGTGAAAGGTATTTATCGTCCTATATAGGACTGTAAAAACCAGTTACGTACAAGTTTTGTTTCGTCGATTCTGTTCGGGTATTTTTGATGTTAGAGATGCACCTCGCACGTGGATACAGCATCGTCGAAAATGTCTTTAAAATATCAAAAATGATCGAAGTTAACCGCATGTCAGCAGTCGTAACGCGCACGTAAAAATAGTGGATTTCTTTTTCCCCAAACTAATATTATGAGAATTTTATATAACAATTTTCGTATTTTTTGCACAAAACATGTGTAATAGATTTATATCATTAAATAAGCACAGAAATAGAAGAATATTTGAAAATAGATGCTTTGGCTGAAAGTTATCAATTATTGGAATTATGAAGTAAAACACTAATTTTATTAAAAACTAATTAATTGAGAAAAAAAAACTAATTTTATCACTTAAAGCTTGGAATGTTAAAATATTATTTAATTAGCTTAGCTATTAAAATTTCTCAAACAAACTCTCATTTGATGCATCAAAATCTGCCTCCTTTTAAATTAATAAATCAGTATCGCATGTATCCCAATTTATTTATTTAATAATGCACTTAAAAGTGTACATATATATTACATGCATATATAAATACACAACACACAAATGGGATGTTATATATAAATAAATTTAAAGAATAATACTATTTAATGCAACTGTAAATTATCCACCGTTAGTTAATCATAACTTTTCTGTATAACTGGACTAGAATTGAAAACAATATATAATTTAAATAAAGCTTTAGATGTAAGAATAATATTGTGAAAGCTACAAATAAAAATTCAATGTTATGTATTTTCTACTGAAAAATGTAATGCATGAAACATCGTTTCTATCTTCTCTCTATCGTTTTTGTTACATCATAACAAATATTAGCAAGAAACATGTTCAAATTAAAAAATTCTGTATAACATAGAATAGAGAATTTTTCCTAAACCATTGAACATGACTTGATTTATAAAATGTTTTGATAATCATTTAGTTTCAGGTACGTTTGACTTTATGAATGTTTTCAAAAATTTTATAACAAACGAATATATTGTAAAATTAGGAATGATAACATCTTTCGAGATTTGCAGTAAATATCTTTGAAAGCTCATTTATAGCATATTTTGTAAGTTCCTTTATAATAATCATTTATACTTTGTTTTTTTAATATTGCATATTTTAATCATAATTCAAATTCAAGAAATTACCACAACAATTTCAATTAATTACATTGGTTACGATTAAGATTGAAATAACGATTATTGTTCTCATTAGTCATATTTAATAATTTCTTTAAAATTGAAAATAAATATTTATTTAATATTTTTATTTAATAAAAAATTTAATATTGATATTTTGGATAACATTTTATATTCTCGACATTTACTTTGTTCAACAACACAAAATAAAAATTTTAGACTTTTTAATATAAATTTTTATTTTTCATGTATAAATTATTTTGGAACATTTAACACAATTTCTTGCTAATATTCTTAACAAAATATTTTGAGGTCTTTAAAAGACAAATTTGAAAATAATTGATATATTGGTAAATAATGTGACAAATGAACAAATGGAAAAAAATCATAATATCTTTTAATATAAAATCTTGCTCTTATTGTAATAAGAGATTTAAAGTAATGAGGAAAATCTCCCGTTATTTTAAAAATGAGTTTCTCTTTTCCTTTTTAACTTTTAAACCTCGACGTCATTTTATTTCATATTGAGTTTTTGTTAAAAAATAAAAATAAATAAAAAAAGAAAAACTGCAAGGGATTAAAAAACTTTTTCAAAAAATCTTTTAGATCTGTCAGATATTCCATAATTAAAGATCTATAAATAAAAGAAAGTTTATCATTAATACTTTTCTCTTACAATTAACTGATATAGGAGAAAACATATAAATGTCTCAATTCAAAAAGTAATTTTTATCTTTTTTGGTAGTTATCAATTTTCATAACAGTTTAAATTAAAAATATATTTTCTCTACATTCCCTAGTTCCCCTTTATGGACTTTCATAATGTATATTAATTAATAAATAATTTATATAAAATATCTAATTCAATTCAAAATAATTTTTTAAAAAAATATGTATAAAATATATAAATTAGGGTTTTTAAATATTATATTGAATAAAAACATATTTAACAAGGTGATTTCTGCTTTATTATTAATACAATTGAGTAACTTGAAATATATTTCTTTTTAAATTTAATGATTCTATTGAAATTTAACAAGTATTTCATTTGATTTCCTTATTTTACTTAATAAAATAAAATATCTAGCTTCTGATGTCTTTTTCCCATTAATAATTCTTTAGTTTAAAATAAATATAAATAAATTATTTTTTCCATTTTACCAATATTCCAAAAAAAGTTTATGTCAATTTTGTTATTCTTTGATGAATTTTTATCGCACACATTTAAATTACTGCAAAAGAGAAAAAAAATGGTAAAAACCAACATAAGAAAATTAAAATTATAAAATTTCAAAAGATTAAAAAAAGTCTAAAATTTCAAAGTTTAAAATGCTAGATGGGGATCATATAAGTGGTCAGGACATGCAATCCCTCGCCATCCAATATAACTTGCAAACATCACCACTTTGTTGAAGAGTAGGATCCAAGCCCGGGCAGACGAGTAGATGTACCCTATTTATATTGTCTACTTTACAGAAATGGCAAAGACTACTGTTCAAGATACCGATTTCCTTAAGGTGTTCATCTAGGCAGTCATGACCAGTGCTCAATCTAAAATTGGCCACGTCCTCTTTACGTGGTCTGCGACCAAATTGTTTTCAATAATTTTTAATATTTATCTATAGTTTTTCTTTGGATTTATTAGACAGGTCCTTATTATTGTTCACACGATCCGCTCTCTTATACGTATTTTTAGGGAATCCAATTGAATAGTATTAATTTTAATATGTATTTTAGTGCCTTTCTTGGCCAAACGGTCCGCTCTTTCATTACCATCTATGTCCGCATGCGATGGTATCCATTGAAATTCTTAAAATCAGTTTTACCATTCAAATTAACACTAAAACTACCGAAAGGCGTCATTTGACCCATTTTCCCATTAATTTTGCCGAATAAAAAAAATCCCTGATATGTTTAGTGTTAAGTCCTCGTATAATCCATTTTATATCATTTACAAGGGAAGATTCTACGAGGTGTTGGAGTATAATTGTTTCTATGGCAGATATTGACAAGTATGACTACTTTTTCAAAACGGTCCATATTAAAGTGCAGATTGGTCACAGCCAAAAGATCGTGTGGACTTCAACATCGACATACGTTAAATGTTTACCCACTGGAGCATGCTGCAAGAAGAATCTGCTATACACTCCCGCACCGGCGGCACCATTTATCCTAGAACCATCAGTATAAACCCGGATCCATTCTGGCTCAGAGTAATTATTGTCCAACAATCACAAGTTATTCATTTTCAGCAAAGTATCTAACGTGTCTTTTTTCCTATTTCTATCCCTTTTTAACTTATAAGGTATTTTCATAAAATCTAACGGGTCTGCCAGAATATTAGATTTTTCAACAGGAATACTCAGATCTAGGTCAGTTAGAATTCCTTCACAAATCTCGATTGGGAATATCTGAGTGTCTAGAGAACTCGCTTACCAGTTGTTCATCCAATTGGCGCGTTGAGATGCTCTCAGTCTAACGAAAGTACTAACCTCTTTTTCTTTATATCAACAGAAATGGAAGGGTTTGATGTATAAGACCGAAGTGCCGCTATCAGATTTGCCTTAACTGCTCCCGAGATTATTCGAAGGGATTTATTCTGAATTCTCTCAAAAATATCCAAATTAGTATTTGGGGCCAAGATCTATAATCACTTCACTTCTATAATCGAGAACTGGTTTTATAAATGTGTTATATGTGGGATTTAAAGTATCTTAGATGCAACCTCATTTTGCCCTGGCAAATCTTTTTAAAATATTTTTTCCACTCTAGTACCAGTGTGTTTGATATGTTCCAAGAAATTACATTTACTGTCCATTATAACTATAAAATTTTTTGAAAAATAATTGTAAATAATGTTAAACTAATTTTTTTCCATCATTGATATTTGAATTTTATGTGAAATATTTGGTTTAGTATCTGCTCTATACAATGTAGTAAAATTGCCCTAATATAATATTAAATAAAAATTGAATTACTTTTTTTTAAAAATTATTTAACATCAAGTATTATTTCCATATTTCATTCATTTTAGTATTTACAAAATTTCCTTCGCGTGTTTCATGGATAAATACTTCATTTACATTGCACCCGTCATTTAAACAGTCATTTTACATATCACAATATGTAGTTCAATTAATTGTAGTGGGGTAGTATCATTAAATTCAAAGAATTTACAGTTTCATTCTGTGATTACGTGATGTGGAGAATTCACTACGGTTGTTAATAGGCTAGGTTTCGCGGGAAATGTTAAACCAAGTAGAATTTAGTGACGGAAACAAAATAGAACATAGTATTTCTTCTAACCAAAGAAGGCACAATAATTTCCATATATAAGCAATGTTCTACAGAAAAATAAGATCGGTATAAGAGAAAAATAGATGCATTTAAGTTCAACTTAAGCAGTTATATAAATT
>JAPDSC010141820.1:60174-75968 GCA_026290005.1 Latrodectus geometricus
AAATTATTTGAAACTAACAAATATAATGAAATGGTGTGGGTTTATTGTTATTAGACTTTGTAATTTTTAGAGCAATCTGTATACCCTCACATCTTCGCACATAAAAGCTATTTGACATATTTAAATATAAAGATGCAACATTAAATCATTTTGGACACGATGATTAGGAAGTAAGTAAACAGAGTACTTTGTGAAAAGTTGTTGTGTCATAATTTCAATACACATAACCAAATTTTTATTTCTTAAACATATATTTTTTATTATTCTGAATAACTTCAAGTTATAAGAAAAATTAATATAACATATACATATGGAACTATATATCTTTGTTTCTAGAAATATTTTCTCTGATATTTATGCAAGATCACAGCCTTCCCGCAAAGTGTCTAGAAAACCATGACATATTTAACATTTATGAGAAATTGAAGAAATTTTTAAATCATTTTATTATTTATTACAAATCATGGAATCTCTCTGTCTCTCGGAATTTGTACTGTACAAATACTATGTTATGAAGATTCAAGCAATATATTTTATATGAATTCTTGAATACGTTGAATTTCTGCACACATAAACAAATGTAATATATTAGATGCATTTTTATTCAAATGACTAATTGGTATTTAGTCATTTTTATTCTATTTGAACCTGTGGCAAAAATGGCAATATTTTTTTCAAGAATAAATGTGAATTTATTATTGCATAAAAATGTATACGTGATATTAGGTATTAAATTGACGTTACTGTTTCATTTAATAAAATTTAATAAACATATGTGTACATTTTATTTATTTATTTATTATCAATTTAAATAAAATTATAATTATAAATTTTATTTTTGAAAAAGAAAAATGGAAACTAAAATCTTTTAAAAGACGGAATATTGAGAATTTAAACAAATAAACTGGTATATAAACCAAAATAGATTTGTCATATCCGATTAAAGATTATGATTACAACAAAATTCTATTAATATACTAAATTAACCTAGGTAAATTTAAACACTTATTTGATCTATGAAGAACTATTTTTATTTCATAACTATGAATGTATGCTATGTGTAAGAAATTCCAATTTGCCTTTAAGAACATTTATTTTAAATTCCTTAATTGTGAACTGGATGAAATATTTTAAAATGTATTTTTTTCAAAGGGAATGTTTTCTTAAAGAAATTGAAAGACATAGTACATATATAAATTAATAGGAAAATACTGTATTAATATAAAAATTAGTTTTATTTATAAGAACAAAAAATAATTAAAATCCATGCAATCACTTCAAGTTTTAAACATTAGGACAGGAAATCATACACTGTTTAATACGTATTTGAATGCATGACTTTTTGGAAAATTTTTAAATGAAGCTGATGTATAGTATGAATTATTTTTCTTATAAAATTCTTAAATACTAAAAATATATGCATACATAACTTTATTTTTACAAGCTAAGGGCCAAAATCTAAAAGAACAGGTACAAAAATAAAATCACACGCCTTTTAATTAGTATTTTTTTTCTTTCTTTTAAGACTTTTTCATTTTAACATTTATCTAAGCAGAATTTGTAATTAAAATTGAACAAAATTATTTCTTCGATTGAGTTAAAAGAAAATTTCTTTCCTTAACATTCATTAATCAACTTCTTGTTCTTTTCCAGAAAAATATATCCAAATCCGATTAAACAGAGATTAAAAAGAGGACAGATTGATTAATGATGCATGAAAAAAGAACAAAAAGGGATAAAATATTAGGAATAGTGCTTTAATTTAGTGTATATCAACAAAGAGAATATACTTTTGATTACAATTTATTTTATCAATTTAATCAAAATTACGTACAATTATTTACATAAGTTCATGATTAATTGATAAATTAATCCATCATTTAAATAAAAATATTGATTTAGCAAAAGAAAATAATATGGGGTCTTTAGGATTAAATGCTATACTTTAGTTTTGCAAAATATTTATTTTTATATTTTTATGAATGTATGAACTTAATGTAGCTGAAATGAGCAAATATCAATTATCATTTCTTTTATCGCATTTCTAATGCTATAGAAGATATAAAATATGTAATAATTTACAAAACACGTTACATTTAAGTGTTGTATTTTTTGTCTACGTTGAATCATATACTTGTATTTTTTATGCTTAAATTTCTTTTAGCAAATTAAGTATTACGGGATAATACTCTGATTATGGTATATAAAACATAACGCAGCTTATAATTATATTTTAAAAGTATTTTCTTTTTTGTGTAAGACTTTATGTATGTTTATCTCAATTCTTTAAATAATAATGAACTTATTAATAAGTATATATATATATATATATATATATCACAGAAAAATTAAGTTATTTACAAATAGAATGGCATATATGTTGAATGATTGGTGTGCTAAAGCATCCCATAATTCCTTATGTAAAATGAGAATCTTAAGATTATCTTAAATATAACAGAAATCATTTTAATAATATGGGTGTTTCTTTTCTTGTTGTTCACTGATTGCGCACCTCTGCGAATTTGATAGGTATTTTCTCATTTTAATTAATTCTGACAAGCAGTAAAATCCTAACCTATTTAGAAATCTTATTTGAAGTTGAAGAACTGTGCAACAACATTTTAACTACAAATTCAGACTTATTATAATTTAATAAGATTCAAATTTGCTTATAGTAAAACTCTAACATTTAAAGTATATTTATAAAATTATTTTTGTCATAGTCAGAATTATGAAATACAAATTAATAAAATACAGGATATTACTATTGAAATCCGAAAATGAGGAAAAATATTTACTGTATAACAATAAAAATCCTTTATACAAATAAAAAAACCTTAATTTAATTTGTTTATTAAATTAAGGTTTTGTTTTCAATTTTAAATTGAACAAAATAATAAAACATTAATATTTTAAGTAATTTTAAACTTAATTATGAATTCATTTAAGTTCAAAACTAAAAAAAATGCATTTATGGGTATTATTCATACATGAGTATGAAAAGATATTCCAAACTATGAATTTTTTTACATTCTATACTTCCTGGCTAAATCTAAGCATTCCTTAAATTTAGAAGACTAAATGTCTATATGCTTTTGAAACAAAATCGAATATTTTGATTTTTTGACAACAAGAATATAAGAAAAGTAATACTCTTATGCTTAAAATGAGAGAATAAAAACAATAATGTCGAGAAAGATGGGTGAAACACAAATACAAAAACAGAAATATAAGAGAAAAGAAATAGTATCATCGAAAGGCTCTGTTGACATAGAGAGAAAATTGCCAGCATAAAACGAAGGGATGAAATGAAGAAAAAAATAAAGAATTACAACTTCATTTTTTCTATTTTTTCAAACCAAACCAAACCTTTAGAAGAATATTGTACGTGACTTGTACCAAAAATTATTCCGGTATCACTGTGAGTGTATTCGGTTCTTTTGAATCAGGTCATTTCTTAGCGGTTCACGTATGTTGGCTAGAATGGAAAGCAAAATGTGTTTCAGAATTTCCCAGCAATTCAAAAAAGAGTTTTAAATTGGCTTTTATTCAATACATTTAAAATTTCTTTCACCTTATAGAAAAAAAATCATTGATTTCTTAAAAACATAGATTCCAATTGTTTTCTCGCTTTTTTGAGATGAAATTTTCATAAGTCAAACTCAGTTAAAATTAAAATTCGAATTAAAGTTAATTTGAAATAGTGAAAATTATAGTATATAAACTGGAAACAAATTATTTTTATCATTCAGTTTTTAACTACATATTTATTTTACATAAATTATTGGGAATAAATTTACCCTTATAGAGAAAAGTCATTAGTTTCCTTTATATTATATTTAAATTAAATTGATAAACAGATTTTTTTCTATTGAATAAATATGAATTGTTATTATACCCAAGCGTGAATACTTGAAATAAAAAAAATATTCCGACTTGCAATTGCTGTGAAACACTTCAGTTAAGGAACATAAAATATTTATACAATTTTGATACAAAACTGTACTTTAAAAAAATAAAAACAATAAACTTCTACAGACATAATAAATAAAAAATTTCAATTCGTAATTCTATTATTTTTTTTGAAAAATGTAAACGTTCTAGCTAGATTTATTTATTAACATTCTTAATGATTTCGCAAAATGCGTTTATAAAATCATTAAGAATGTTTTACTCCTGGGACTGTAAAGCAACTAATTCGATGTCAAATAAAATTATTTTGTAATAATTAATGTAAGAATAGTTTTAAATGACTTGAACATAATCATTATTTTATTACTTGTTTTCTTATTATAAAATTTCATTAATTATTTCAATTCTTGATTCACTGTATATAAGAATATATATTGGAATTGATACAAATTTATTTAAAGAAAAATATCTTTCAAAATATAATCCAACACATATGTTCTACTTTAACTATTGTTTGACACTGTACCCATATGATTTTTCGTTAACACATTTAATAATTGCTAATTTTTTATTATTGCTTAGCTAACATAATATTGAAATTCAAAAATAAGAAAATTAAAAAACAAGTTTATCCAAGTAACTATCATAATTTATAATTACAGCTATTTACATTTCCTTTTTCTAAATTAAGCAATACATTTTAAATACATAGGACAATTTTATGATAAGTCTTTATTACCAATTATTTAATTTCTGCTTCCATCTTTTTTTCTCATACTAATTCAGATTATAAATAATATAATTGATTAATTTTAATATGAGCATTTTATTGATGGTTGAATATTGTAATATTAAAATTTTATAATATTAAGGTTTATAATAATATATAGTTTGTACAAATAATTTTTAATATTTATACATAATCTTGAAACTGAGCTCGATAAATCATGTAGTAGTATTTTTTTTTTAATATTGGAGTGATTTTATATTTTGTTATTGATATTAATGTTGCATCAGTACATTTCTATAGCTTTAATAAGCAGTTAAGTGCATTAATGAATCAAATTAAAATAAAATATTTAAATCTAGCTCTAGCATTTTATAATTATTAAAATATTTAATTTCAGTTTACATCAGATTAGTAATTCATAAACTGATTATATTGAATATCATCCGGTACAGCTTAAATCTAAGTATATTTTTAATAAATTTCTAAGAATATAATCTTTAAGAATATTTCTATAACTTTGTAAAGCTGTTGATATTAAGTTTCTTGATAGTTTTCAAATCTTCTGGAAAAGATGTTAATATGAATATGAGGAAATATATTTTCCTTATGCCACGCACAGCAAGCAAAAGAAACACGTTATTGACAAAATGCAATTTATTTTGCATGCAATACTTAGTCAACAATTTATGTAAAACATACTAAGTAAATTCATAACTGCATATCCATTTTTAAAATTCAATTTAACTTTTCCTTTTTTGTGAACAGTTATAAAATCAGAATATACCATCAATGAATAAACATACCAAAATAAAATATTCCATGTTATTTTATTAAGACATGCAAGTTTATGAAACACTATTATAATGAAAATATAAAACAAGAAAATAATCTTGTTTTTTAAATAAATTATTATATATCAATAATTTTTGAAGAAATGTTAAAAAAGTTAATATGGAAAAACCTACTGCTTAAATTAGCTGTTTTTTAGTTTTAATTTATTATTTCAAGTTAAGCTATACTAACAGCTCCTTAAAACCAAACAAATATGTTCACAAAGATGTTTTCATGTAATATACAACATATTGAAGAATTACTACCAAGAAATAAAATCGTTTTTCAGCTATTTAACACAAAATTTCGTTATTTAACTCATTTACTATTTTTAATTTAAACTATGATTCAAATTTAAGGCTGAATTAATTTTAAAAATGCAAGGTATTTCATAAAAATATAAAAACTATCAATTTGTAAGAAAACAAAATTTTAATTAATAATAATTTTCAGCCATTCCATTTTTTAATTAAAAATTGTCTAATTATTTAAATAAAAAAGATAATTTTAAACTAAATACGTTATATCAATAAAGAGTTTTAATATTTTGGTGAAAATATTTACACTTAAATTTATTTTTTTAAATAAAATTTTTCATTAAAACAGAACAATCATTTAAGGTAATTAAATTAAATTATCTCAAGTTTTTATTGTTTTGTTTTGGTGTAAATTTTGCATATTCAACTAAAAAAGAAATGATGATTTTCCCAGTCTTTAAAACGGCAAACATTTTAACTTTTCTTCTTAGAAAGTCAATCTGTAATTAATTTCAATCATAATTGTGTAAACCTTTGAATTTATTTTTAATCACATTTTAAAATTCCATATTTTTAAAACTTCAGAAAATGGATGAGATTCTTCTTAGATTAAAATTAATTTTTAAATGAAATATTTCGTAAAGAGAATATTTTATAAAAAAAAAAAAAAAAAAAAAAAAAAAAAAAAAAAAAAAAAAAAAAAACATATGTTGTATCACAAATGATTAATTGAGAGTAATTATTTATTTGTAATTATGTTTATTTTTGTTGTTTGTAAACAATGAGAAAATTTATGTACCTTCGAAAAAAAGTGCCAAAGCAATGAGGATAGCAAAATTGATGCATTTTTTTTCCTTAAAACGCCTTGTGTACTCTTGTCCTAACTTTTAATCTTCCTAACAGCAGTCGTTGGAGCTGAATGGCACCTTTAATTATACAGCAACAGGAAACGCCTCACGTATGAAGAATATGTTGTCAAGACAAAAGATTCTGGAGTAAAAATAATGAAAATTTCCTCGGCTTTCGAATATGTCTTTCTTCGCAGACAGGATGTATTATCTGATAATCTAATAATTCAGAGCACTAATTAAAGCATATCTTAATGAAGGTAGTTCCGCTTCGTAATTAAGAAAATCAGAGTTTTTTCCCGATGTTACCTCTGCTTTTCCGACATCTTTGTTATTAACATTAAGATTCACGTTCCATTTCGAAGACAATGTACTAAATTTAACAGAACTTTTATTCAAGGGTTAGGAGTGCTTATCGTAATGGCAATTAGTTATTACAATAAACGCTCGTTACTTATAAGTCAATGGATTTTATCTCATTTCATAAGATTTAATTCTTTTAGATGATTATGCTTTTGTAAATAGTTTTCTTATAGCTGTAAGTCCAGTAGTAAAAGGGAAATGAAAATATTTCCTTGTATTGTTAAGACAGTAAAACGAAAATTTAGCACGTAATCAAAATTAATGTCAGTAAATGGGTTTAATTTAATAAAAATTGCATGATTGTTTTCACTAATTTTTTTTTCAAAACAAACATTAAAATTAAGGTATTTTAATTTTATTTGAAGAAGTAAGAAAATATTTACTGCAGAATAATTTTGTTACTTCAGCAAATTATTTTTATTACATTTGTTTTGGATGAAATACATTTAACTCTCCATAAATGTTAAAAAATTGAAAAATTTTTATAGTTCACATTTATTATTATTTATTTATTTAAATGTATAAATATGATGATTCATTATTATTAGAAATAATTTACATTTCCTCATAAATGTTTCTATCTTAAAAATATAAATTTCCTTGATGTTTTTGTATAATACAAATTTTAATAAAATTGTATAGATTTCATAACTGACTTTATCTCCACTAATTGTTTTTAAGTAAAATATCTGTATAAAGGCTGAAAAAATTAGGATATGTGCCATACAGTAGCAGTTGTATGTATAATAATAGTTATATTTGATACATGGTTGTGTACCTGCTAAATACTGAGGACTAAAAATAAATAAACAAAATAAATATTAATACAAAATAAATTCGCTGTTTTGGTGGCATAGATTAAAAATTATTTCATTTTAACGCAGAAAATTATGATTGTTTGCTATTACAAAATAAAAGTTTATGCATATTTTAAATTTAAAGTTACTTATTGATATATATGTTTTTTCATTGTAAAATATGAAATTACTCAACAGACAATTATAAATATATGATAAATTATAGATATAGGACTAAAAATATGTCTCTACATAAAATTTTCTCATGAAAAGTTTATTTTCTTGCATTGTCTTTGATGGGATGATTGACTTTTGTACTGACTCTACGTGTAGCAGATTTTTGTTCATTTTTTTAGATTACGCATCTACCAAACTATATAAAACTATCCACTAAGGATGTTGCATGTATTACTAGAAAGTTATTTTTATCAGTATACAAATTTTACAACTTTAATAGATTAGTTTTTGGATGCTTAGATCACATGATATTTTATCCTTTAAAACATAAAACTTAACAATATATTTCCACTTAAAAACTTATGAATTCTTTCTAACTTATTACATTTATTAAATATATTAAATGTAAACATTTTACTCGACTGTGACTGTTATAATAATAACTAAACTTGCATAGTGTTAATTAACGTTAGTCAAATGACTGTAAAATTAAAAGAAAAAAATTTATTGAATTTCAAATATAATAATATATAGAAGGTTTACATTTAGACAAAACTTTTTAGTTTTTCATAAGATATTTTTGAAATTTTAAATTAATTGTGATATAATATTCAATTGCAAAATATTAACTTTACGAATGTCGTTTCACGCATTTATAAGGAATATTATTTATAAATCCTTTATAATTTGGAAATAAAAAATTGTTTTAAAATCTTTATTCGGATTTTTAAAATTATCTGGAAAATTTTATTAAAATATACTAAATTTTATGCAAAACCTGCTAGTAAATTTATGTTTATAAATTCTATGTTAAAACGTTATTTAAAAATTTATTATTAATTAAACTTACTGAAGTGGAGTTAAGTTTAATTTTAGACTACAATAATCGATTGTTCCCAATTCTATTCAAATTATGTACAAGAAAAATCTTCTGAAGCCTTAAATATTTATATTTATATATTAAAATACTTATTTCACTGACTAATGTTTGATGCTTTGTTTCCCAAGTCTCAAAGTTATTTTTCCCATCAGACTAAGAAAACTTCTCTTCACAATCTCCTATACGGCTAACGCGTAATGATATTAACGAAGCGCTAAGCGAAGTAAAAACTATTTTCTCTACAGTCCCTTCGCCAAATCCCACTCTGTAGCAAAGTAGTTTTAAAACGTTAACTCAAACAAATCCCCGAAGTCTCGTAGAAAGTTTAGCACTGGAGCGTGTATAACATTCTCTCCCTTTCCTTTGCTGAGAAAATGAGTTATCCACTTGAGTGGGATGTGCAACTTTTATTCTCAAACCATTTCTTTTTACTTTTCCATCCACCTAGCCATCCATCCACCACCAATGAAGCAATATCACTTAAAGATTCAGAATTACGACAGTTTGATAGAAAAAGAAATCTGGACGTTATTACCTGTTATTAGAAGTATTCGAATAAGAAAGAAGAAGAAGCGCCCTCTGTGAGGAAAGTTTTGAACAGTGTTGAAATTACAAATTTAAGAAAGGCACTGTTAAAAGGTCTCTTAAAAAAATGAATTTAATTTGTTGCAAATAGTTTTAAATCTCTGCATAAGAATTTAAATTTAATGTACAGAAATATTATCAAGAAAAATAAATTTAATAAGTAGAATAAATTTTCTAATGATTTCTTCTTTATTTGTATTTTCTGTATATTATTTAAATGAACATTTAAGGCTTTAATATTTTCTTTATATCTTTTAAATTGCATTCTATAGAAAAATTAAAACAATAGTGCGTGTAATACATTTATATAGGGTACATGTACAATTTTGCAATATTTAGTTCATTTGCAATACATTATTTACTTCTTAATAATATCAATTTATGATAGTATAACTATTTTTTTGTTTTATCCCTAATAACAGCATTTGTTTCTTCCTCGCGCTGAATTTTCCAATAATTTAGAATTTGAAGCATTGCTCATTTTACATAACTAGTTACTAACTTATTAATGGGTGTCATGTTATTTTCAGTTTCAATTTATATGGTATGGAAATTCAAATTTGTCACTACTAATTTCACATATTTTCCTCATATTCTCAAAAAATTATAAGAAAAAAGCAATGAAAGATGTTAATTAATAAAATTGGGTTTTTTTACTATATATACAATTAAAATGAGAGTATTAAATAAAATAAAAAATTCTTTACATTTTTATTAAAATTCCAATTATCAGTATCCTTTAATTATTAATGAAATATATTACAATTTTATAAGTATTATACAACTTATATGTTTTATTTTTTATACCTAATAAGTATAATATATTATAATTTTTATTATTCAAAAAAACAAGTATAATTAACTAAATGTTTTACGTAACACTATATTTTTTATGTATTTTTATATTATTTACTTTGAAAAAATTACAAACACACTGTATAATTATTATACAAATGACAACAGGATAATAATTAAATATTTCCTAGATTCAGCTTTTTAAAGTGATAAAACATGTGTTTATTAGGCAGTTTATATATAGACAGATTAAATTTTATATATAAGCAAATTTTTATTTAAAATTATGTGCATGTAATTTTTGTCAATAATTTACGTTTCCATTATATAATCAAAAGTAAAATTTTATCCTTATATCTATTTCTTTCTCAAAGAAATGCCATAAATTTGCTTTTGTTTTCAATTAATAATATATGTAATGCGCCAAAAAATATAATTCTTTTTCCTATATCTAATGACTTAGAAAAAGGTTAGTTTTTAGATGTTTTTATCGATAATAATGATAAGATATTAAATAATACTTTAATTTTAAAATGTTAATCAAAATTACTTATTTCAAATGTAGAAGATATTAATCAATGAATAGCATATTAAAGAAAGTTTGTTTTATTGTTAAAACTGTGGTAAATGATAGTTGATTGATCACTGTTATATGCTGATGTTATCCTGCAGTTTTATGATAAAAATTTAAAACATAACCGAAATGTTTATAAAAATTCGTCGTCTCTTTTGGTTTTAATTCACAAACACTATCATACAACTATGAAATAAATATTGATATAGTCAAAATGACTCAACGAAAAAATTTTCCCTATCAATAACATTACTAAAAATAAGCATGCATGATTGCGAAAAGAAATGCATTTAATGATTTGTCATCACAAAATTAAATTAAAATTATCACTAATTTTATAACGAACAATTTTAAAAAAGTATGCAAAAATTGTGCACTAATTAAACTATCATGTAATAAATTCATAAAAATTATAAAAAATAAATTCTTAAATAATTTTCAAATATTAAAAGCAAGGTTGTTCTATATTTCTTAAAAATATCCAAGTTAAATGCTTTTGAGTTTTGAAATTAGCTTTATGAAATTTCTATATTTCAAAACCAGGGAAAATACAAATCATTTGTATTTAATATTATTTCTCCCAAAAATAAATTTTATTATTTACATTCAAGAGTGTTGACTCAAATTTAAATGAAATGAAAAATAATCTCTTACGTAAATGCAAAACACATATAAATTTAAAAAAATAAAACTAACAATAATGCTACTTTTATTCAGAATGTTTACTCCTTAAAATTTGTACAGTGAAAACTATTTTGATATAAGAAGAAGAGGCTAGTCCTCAAATAAAAAAATAATACAGAAACGATGTCTTCAATATCGCAAACAGTTTCAAGTAAACTCGTGATAACAACAACTTGCTGAACAAGCTCGTTAAAAAGCTTTCACTTTTTATGAATTCCGAGTAAACTTTAATAACAGCATAGTTTTCTAAAGAAAATATTTAAGTATACATGATAAAAATGAGCTATAAAATGAATTTTCAATAAAATTTTAGAATTTCATTTACTTAGGAGTATGGGTTCTTAGGAATTCTTTTAGCTTTACTTTCTGTTTTGTTTTATATATATATATATATATATATACTTATAAACTTTCTATAAATGGCATGCATTTGATCAAATTAATAAATCTTTAAATATAAATATTAGTTAGCAGTATTGTGTAATCATTGATACCATTATTAATATAAATATTAGTTATTATATATAAAAATATTATTTAAATTTCCAGATATAGCTGATTATCAATTACCAAAATTGAGTAAGTATTATATTTTCAAATATTACTTGTGAAACATTATTCAACAAATCATTTCTAACCTATTAGCATATTTAATTTGGCAGAATTAAAAAAAATTATAAATAGTAAAAATATTTTTAATCGTTTATATTTGAAAAAGTTATTTTTATAGAGCAGATTTTTATGACATATAACATATGCATGTATAAGAATCTCAGATCTCATTTTCAACTAATATAATATAAAGTTATTTCTCTACGTTATTGTATGGAATTTCATAATATATTTCAGAAAATATAAATAATAAATAAGAAGTTGAACAATCAAATAAATCAAGAAATATCACGTTAGTAAAAATATTAATTATTATGACTTTATGTTTCACGCTTATATTTTATATGAAAAGCGTAGGCAGTAAAGCTCAAAAATTTAAGAAAATTATTCATTAATCTTTGTTCCTTATAATAACTTGAATATTATTTATAACTCTACAAATCAAAATAATGTCGATAAAATAACTTCAATCTCAATAATCTCTCATTTTTCGATTCCTGTTCTGAACAATACGATATGCAAATCTTCCAATATAATGAAAAATTCTAAATTTTTTTGTTAATGCATTTTCCATTGCATTCCATGCAGGGCGAATACAATAAAAAATGCACTGGCCTAGCGTTCTTATTTCAGAAACATAAAAGTCCATTCTATGGTCTGTCTTGACCATCTGGGTTTAAAATGCTCCGCAAGTACACAAAATATTCCCCCATCTCGTTTTCCAGAATAGAGGGACGGAAATAATATTAATCACGATCAGTGTCATGTGCCCACATCTGAAATTCAAGTCACGTAGTCTGGAGGCAATGCCTGAAATAACCTCAAGGAAAGCAGTGCGAAGCATTACTGGGGAAAGAAAATAAATTTCAATTTTCTTAGAAATGAAATGTATATTTTATTTTTCCATTGTACTGTAAATTTGAAATTATCTATTAATATTCTCATTAGAGAAATCTCTGTAATTATATTAGTGACATTTGAAATGTTCAACAAATTTCAGATTTTATGTGTTAAAAAATTCATAAGATAAAATCTCAATTAATAAACTAACAATTATATTTCAGAATTAAAACTATTTAATTTAATTTAAAATTTTAGTTCTTATTACATAATAACTTATTGAATATGTATATTATACGTTTTCATTGAAGTAAAATACAATTTAAGATATAAAAAATTAAATAACTAATTTTCTTATTAAATTTTCTTAATGTGGTTTATACATTTATAATAATTTTTTTAATTAATAAAAACTTCGGATAAAATTTTGAATATTCATTAATTTAAATTTTTAACGAATTCCCCTAAATTTGTTAAAACAGTGAATGATATATATAACTGTTATATACATTTCTCCTAAGTTCCCCATATTTTTTAACATGAAAAAGAAAAATCAAACGTAAATGCTCACATTAACTTGAATAGAGTAAAATGAATCTGACCAAGGTCTCTTAAAGTTTGTCTCAAATCAAATTCAAAATAACTGTTAGAATTCTCTTTGCACGTGAAAAAGAGCTAAATGCTAAATATATATGATAGGACTATTTCTTTGGAGAAGTAATAATAAAAATTGCAAAATTTGTAAAACTAATAATCAAAGCATTTTTCTATCTGCTGCTTTTTAATAAATTTTAAGCTATTTTTTCCTTAGAACTTAATTATTTTCTTAGAAAATTAGTGACTTGTCTAAAACAATGAAAATTTTGTTTAAAAGTGTTTTAAATAAAGCTCTTCAAAAGACTCCTATTAAAAATCAGAAAATTAAATGAATTATGATGGAACATTTATATGAAGAAATTTTAAAATTCATTTTTATGTATTTTTTATACAAAATTTCATCATAATAAAAGGTTTCTGCGTGTAAGTATTAACAATTTATGGGGTATGAAGAATTCATTTTTCTCATAGTTTTGGGATTACATGTCAAAATTAATCTGTTAAAATAAGGGTTTTTGCAGGTAATTTGTAAATATGAAATAGCTTACGAATACATTGTACATCGTAGATTTTTATTTATTTATTTCATTTCTATGATACATAGAAATAAAAACTTTTTGTCCATAAAAATTGAATTGGAGCATAAAACTATAAAATGTTAAAATTGTAGAGATTATATTATAAAACGTTTAAATTATATTATTAAAAGTAGATTTTTTTTATTCAATTAATTTTTTATGTATTTATTAATAGTAAATATATCAATAGTAGTTGTGGACAGAAAAATAGAAGGACTTATATTAAATTTGACTACTATTAAATGTATAATTTTAAAAATGGTAGTAAAAAATAATAATAAATATCCTAAAAAATATCAACACAACTTTTTCCTTTTGAAAACAACAACATGTATCCTTATTTTGTATATAATTCTGGATGACTGTAAATATAATAATTGTGCGTAATCAATTATATTTTTTAATTTTTTTTAGAAAATTAATTTTTTCATTGTGTGAATTTATTCTAAATAGCTTTTTTTGTTGAAAATAGGAATTTACTTAGATATATTTCTATTCTGAATAACTCTGTTGGAATTTTTATTAAACACAAAATATTTGCTTCAGTGGATCTCATTGCACCGTTTATACATTGAAAATGTAAATGATGACAATTTTTTTCATTTCTCATTAAAGATATTTCACCATCATCAAAATTACTGAAAAAAATAAAGATAAACTAAAACACGTATAAAATTTCTTTAGAATTGCTTCTTGATAATATTTTTTCTAATTTTTTCACATTTCCGTCAACTTAAAAAGCTGTTATATGCTGCTGATCTTTTTTGAATTTTAAACAATGTCAAATGACATGATCAAAATACCTGAGCGGTTACCCCTCTCCACACCATATTTCATGAAGGATATTTCTTCCACAATCTAAACGAGCTTCGTTATTCATTGATGAACACAGTATATCTTTTACTGTATCATGTATATACCTCATTATTTCTGGTTCAAAAAAAGGTTTCCTTCCACAACCGGACCACGATGGTTGTTGTAATTTAAGAGTGAATCAGCTTTGATACAAGATTAGCAGTGTATTTTGCATTGTAAATTTAATGTCTAGAAATTATTTCTTATTTTATGAATATATTTTTGTTAAATAATGGAGATTAAAAAGTACATTGGTGATCATTAAAACTTGCAGATAGAAACAAATGAGCTGGACGTGTTTGACGTGGCTTTTAAATTTTGCACAGCTATTTTGTCAATCTAAGTTTATTCACTTTGCACAATATACGATTTTCAAACTCTAGATCGTGGTCAAACTTAAATTGTAAACATAACAATCTCAGGCTATTTTACATTTCAAACATTAAAATTTCGAAAACTTTATAATGACTACAATAGTATTACGAACTGAATAACAAGAATCAAATTTCACAAAAAATATTTAACTAAAAACAAATATAAACTAAGTATCAAGGTATTCTACATCGAGAGATAACTAGAAAAAAATGAAGAAAGTCATCAACACAAATAAAAAGCAATTTAATGAAAACTCAGGTTTCAATTCACCGGGAAAGAGAACAAACCTTAAAAATACGTATAACGCAGTCTACCCAAGAGACAGCAAGGCAATACAACTAAAACTATAAAGTAAATAACACATTTTAATGAAAATTCGAGTTTAAAATTAATCAAATTAATCAGCATTATTCTTCACAGTAAGCACACACACACATACACATACATACATACTTACATATATATATATATATATATATATATATATATATATATATATATATA
>JAPDSC010141820.1:75978-93299 GCA_026290005.1 Latrodectus geometricus
ATATATATATATATATATATATATATATATATATATATATATATATATATATATATATATATATTGGGAATTTCATGCATATATATTAGTTTGGGGAAAAAGTTATCCATTATTTTTCGGTAGACGTCTGTAGTGATTGATATCTCGTGAGTTATCTATCAAACAATTTTAAATTTATGCTCATTGGAAAGGTAACATTTGATACTAAAATATTCTCTTGCGTATTTTTGTTTGATTAATACAGTTATGAGTACAAGGTTTTAAAAATAGAAGACAACAAACAGAAAATTCGATACATTTTAGTTTTCTTTTATAATGGCGAAAATGCTAACCAGGTGGCTAAAATTGTGAAAGGTGTTTATCGTCCTATATATGACTGAAACAACCAGTTACGCACACTTTTGGTCTCGTCGATTCCGTTTGGGTATTTGGATGCTAAAGATGCATCTCGCATGGATACAACATCGTCGAGAATGTCTATAATATATCAACAATTATCAAACTTGACAGCATGTCAGCAGTCGTAGCTTTTCACAAGACCTAAAAATCTACATGAAAACTGTTTTGAACATTTTTACAAAGCGAATCTGAAAGAAATAACAAAAAGTTCAAGTAAAAATAATGGCTTTCTTTTTCCCCAAACTAATATATATGTCAAATGATTCCTAAATTACAAAAATTAATGTATACTACCGCAATTTTAACTAAATAATATAGGATGAAAGTTCTCATCAATATATACTTAGAAGAGAATGATAGAAAATTTAAAATAAAACGCAAATTTAATTTATCATCACCTTATATTCCACTTACTACACACTAAAACTGAAATTGAAATTTTTAAAATTAATTTTGAAACAAAATGTTTTTATAATCATCTTGTTAAAAAAAATGTCCTTTGAAGTTTTTTTAAATGTTTAACTAATAATAATTATTAGCAAAAAATTATATTCCTTAAAATTTATGTGAAACATTAAATAACTATTATATTATTGTTGTTTCTGATGACACTTGGCAACGCCAAGCCAGCTTGTTAGAGACTACGTGAACGAAGTCAGAGAGAGAGCATCATCCTTTTTTGAATAGAGCACCCTTATACCAAGGGGGAAGTATGACGTTTGGCTCATAGATGGCAGCACCATCTGAATCTTCTAATTTAGATATTGAAGCTAGTGAAGACTTGCTTCAGTATGACTTGCTCAAACCACCTTTAGAGATATTAATTTGTAATGGGAACATGGAGGATTTACGACCCGACATAATTTACGTGCCCCAGTCGCCATTAGTGAACACAACGGATCTTCGGCTAAGCCGAGATTCGAACTCACCACCTTTTGGTAACGAGAAGGATGCCCTTACCAACCAGGCCACTGCGGCCTTTATAACTAATATTAAATCATTGATTCTATGAGACCTCGTATGACAAGTTTATCTCTTTCTCTCTCTTATTCTGGATTTTATAAAAAATTGAATTTATTCCCTTTACTGAGATAGCATACATATTAAAACTTTTCATTATTTCAAAAAGGCTGATCGTAATTAAATTGTTTAAGAATTCAGTTTTATTATTGTTTGCTTTTATTAGTTCTAGATCTTTTAGATAAATTTCTTTATGAACTTTATCAAAGTCCGAATTATGAAGTCATCATATATCTAAATGCAGGAGACATTGAATAACAAATGATTTTTCATAAAAATGTAAAAACAAATTTTAAAATACTAGAAAATTTAGAACCCTAAGGAATGTCATTGAGTTGTACATATGTTTTTCTCTCCATAAATAATACGATTTTTGTATAAATTAAATGTAGACAGATTTTTTTCTCAATAATTTATGTCAATACTTAATAATGGACTAAAATCATAAAAATAAGCGCTAAAAAATATTACAGATTTTATAGCGTGAAATACTTGTGATAAGATCTTTAAAGTCATATGATCAAATATAAGTTTGGGGAAAAAGTTATCCATTATTTTTTTAGTAGACGTCTGTAGTGATCGCTATGTCGTGAGGTCAAACAACTTCAAATTTATGCTCATTGGAAAGGTGACATTTGACACTAAAATATTCTCTTGCGGTTTTTTGTTTGATTAATTCAGTTATGAGTACAAGGTTTTAAAAATAGGAGACAACAAACAGAAAATTCGATACATTTTAGTTTTTCTTTTATAATGGCGAAAATGCGAACCAGGTGGCTAAAATTGTGAAAGGTGTTTATCGTCTTATATATGACTGTAACAACCAGTTACGCACAATTTTGGTTTCATCGATTCCGTTTGGGTATTCACACAAGACCTAAAATTCTACATGAAAACTGTTTTAAACCTTTTTTACAAAGCGAATCTGAAAGAAGTTACAAAAAGTTCACGTAAAAATAATGAATTTCTTTTTCCCCAAACTAATATTATTAAAAACTTAATTAAGAGAAAAAAATTAATAATTGATTTGTTATTTTTAACTATCCGTGTATTCTGTGAACTTATAATATTATTTAAAATGATGTTTAAGCAAAAGTGAATTATATTTCCAAAAAGTAAAATCTGAAATTTCTTCAAGAGTCTGGAAAGGGTAATATTTGTTATAACCCCTTTATGTGAAAAATAAAAATTCATATTTTATTATTTAAAATTAGGACCTATATATGTTTGTTCTATCTTAAAATAATCGTCCACAAACAAAGATTATCGTTCAAAAATCCATCAATTAAAAATTAAGTTCAATAAAATTTTCTTACAGAATTATTCAAATACTTTTGTAATTTTCTTATCTTTTATACATCTTGAATTTTACCATGAGCCTTTTTGAAATAATGAAAAGTTTTAATATGTATGCTATCTCAGAAAAGACAATAAATTCAATTATTTATAAAATCCATAATAAGAGAGAAAAGAGATAATCTTGTCAAACGAGGTCTCACAGAATCAGTGATTTAATATTAGTTATAAAGCCCACAGTGGCCTGGTTGGTTAGGGCATTCTTCTTGTTACCAAAAGGTGGTGAGTTCGAATCTCGGCTTAGCCGAAGATCCGTTGTGTTCACTAATGGCGACTGGGGCACGTAAATTATGTCGGGTCGCAAGTCCTCCATGTTCCCATTTCAAATTAATACCTCTGGGAGTGGTTGGAGCAAGTCATACCGAAGCAAGTCTTCACTAGCTTCAATCTCTAAACTGGAAGATTCAGATGGTGCTGCCATCTATGAGCCAAACGTCATACTTCCACCTTGGTATAAGGGTGCTCTATTCAAAAACGGATGATGCTGTCTCTCTGACTTCATTCGCGTAGTCTCTAACAGGCGGGCTTAGCGTTGCCAAATTGTATGAGTATATATTAAAATTATATTAATATATCGAAAATAATTTAGCAAAGTTGTTCTAGAAAAACAAGTTTTAAATTTAAAAATTGAAATTATTTATTTTACTTTTAAATGTGTGGTATGAAATAAATATATAAGCATATCTGTTTATTTAAAATATATTCCGACATGTTGTGTCTTAAGTTAATTTAAACTTAATTTGGGATTAAATAAATTCGATTACTGTTGACTTTTTTTCCCATATACATAATGTATTGTATGTTTATTATTTTATGTGGTTTCGCTTGAAATTGTGTATTGCCAAATTAAAGTATTATTCAGAATTTACGGAACAATCATTAAATGTTTCTAATATTTAAATTGAAACAATCATTATTTTTGAATTAAAATGGTATTAATAAATTAATTATAAGCCTTAAATTATAAGTATTTCAAAATGCATTTCTTATAGTTATTATAACTTCAGAATATAATTTTTATTTACATAAAATAACTCCAAAAATTAAAAGCCGTGAAGTTACGGATTAAAATAATTTGAAATTTTCTAGTGATGTCATTCAAATTGTTGAGTTATGCTTCTAGAATAATTTGAGAAGCAAAAGGTCTTTTTCGTATAGTTAATTGACAGTCAAATAATTAACTATTTCTTATACTTTCAAATATTCCTCAATAAAAAAGCTCTCATTCATCAAAGTTTATGCTCAGCACCCTCTACAATATTAAAATTTACTCTGTGATCTATTCTAAAATATATATTAACTTTAAAAATATTTATCAATCGCCTTTATTGTAAATGTGTAGTTATATATTTATTTTATAATGTTGAACTAATTTTTTTTTATTTTCCAAAGGACCTAAAACCACCTTAATATAATGCTTATATTTTCCGTAAAAATAATAAAATAATTATGTTTAAATAGGAGTTTATGTTAGAACATTGTCAATTTTTTATGAAAATTGTGCATTTTTAGTATATTAGATATAATATAATAAGATATTATTAGTGCCTAAAAATCCATCAGTCTCAAAAATAGTTTTATAATCTGTTGCACAATACTTGTATTAACAATATTATCATCAATTTAAAATTATTTTTTATTTTTCATTCTTATTTTCTTAATAAAGAAACTTACTTTACCTTATCAATAAGTATGATTCATTACTGTTGCTTAAAAGTAATTGTTGAAATATACGTTATTTACCAATCCAATTTCCATGTTTCCATCACTTCCATGTTACTTATCAACAGATCAATAATCAATCACATCATCAAGGCTCTCAAAAAAATGTAGATATAGATTTAATGTTTACCAATGGTATACACTACCAAAACTCTTATGTAGGGATTGGGATGACAAAAACAGCAGGTTTTAACGTCCATAAAGGTTTTGATAAATTTTTATTATTGTAGCAAAATCAATCTCAGGTAATCAACAATAACTAAATACATCTGCTTATAGAGTTACAAGGGGATGTCTTTATAATTTACTAAAATTAACATTCATTTTAATGTTACACCTTTTAGATTTTCAAAAATTTAATTGTTTTTCATAAGCAAATATTATGAAATGCATATTTATAATTTCACAAATATGATTTCGCTTTTCTCTCATTGAATAAATAGATTTTATTCCGTAGAATATTCTTTCAGCCTTTAATATTCTATAATCTGAAACAGAAAAATGATTGCGAAAATTTCGTGGGGAATTGCATTTTCATGAAAACTATTATATGATTTAAATTTGAAGAATTTTCGATTTGACATAAAAATATCACTTATCTAAAAAGTCCACTAAGTACAACATGATTTATTAAAATTTCATTTTAATTGAAAATATATTCGTGAATTAGTTTAAAACCCATAAAATTAATATTTTTAAAAGAATTTCTGCTGTAAAATAACGAAGACTGCTAGTAAATAATAAAATTTTTTACTAGCAGTCTGTTGTAAATAATAAAATAATAAAAATAAAATTTCCTGTGATTAATTTTTGATACAAAATTTTCTTATGCTTTACATACATAACAGTAAAAAATAAAAGTTTTTAATATATGTTAAAGATGAGTATCGAAGCGCCACACTTTAAAAATTACATTAATATAAGATTATTTAGTGAGCTTTAATGTTTCACCAAGAGGATATTAAAATCACTGTACTTAAATATTTACTTCTAGAGAATCAACAAAAGTATAAAGATTTAAAAAATATTTTGTCATTTAATATTTAAAAATATTTCCTGTGGCTTTATTGTATGAATAAAATGTACTTTGGAGTAAATTTATGAAGCGTAAAATATCTGTCTTTATTGTAAAATGCTTGTAAATTGTTAAATAAGATGCACACCACAAATAATAATAAAAACTTATTTCATGTATATTCCTATATAAGTTTTTAAAACGTGAACTGTTAGTTTTATATGTCAAGTTAAAATACATAAAGTCTATGCCAGAAAAATCTAATTACTAAAATTTTAATTCTCTTATGAGATACTGCATATTTTAGAAAATTTCTGAAAGTTATCGTCAGAAAAGGAAAATATATTATTTTTAATGTTACACATACATTCAAAAAGAAATCAAGATTTCCGAATTATTAAAAATTATTTTTCAAAAATTGATTTTATGTATATTTTATTTACAAAAATACTTTAATTATATTTCACTTTATAATTAATATATAAAGCTTTTATAAGTAAATATTAAAGATTAGAACAATTTTTAAAAAACCAAATTTTGTTACATTTTCATTGTGATTTAAGCTATTTAATTTTTCATTTAAGAGTCTAGTAAATCCAGAGAAGTAGAGTTAAGTGAATTCACATTAAACGCATTTATAACCTAATTGAATTCATCATAAAATCCATTAACAAACTTACGCAAATCCCTTTTGGGTAGAGGCTTCCTAAATAGACATCTCATGCTGGAGAAGATGATGCACCCGTCCCACTTAAGTAATACTTATTTTACACACATCAGGACGAAGGTAAACAAAAGCATGGGTTAGAGAGGTAGTTCTTCTTATCAGAAGGATGCAGCTGCTAATATTCTAATCATTCAGAAAACATGGGAATTTCTCATGGCGGGATCTCTCTTAATAAAGATTAATTACTCGAAGGTGAAAAGTGTGTTTTTTTCTATACTTCCCCCTCCCATCCTTGCATGCCTCTCAAGCAGTCACGGTTACAGTGATTAATTAAATAAAGGGGCACACGTGCAACGCCTTTGTCAAGATTTTTGAAACATTCTTCTTCAGGTAATCTGTCAGGAAAAGTCCCGAGTCTCCTTGAGCACGTTTGTACCTCCATTTCTCTAAGAATTCCAACGATTCCTTCTGTCACACTTCGTGGAGTCCCTTCGCAATCTAATCACAAGATAACTGGAAAAGTTGAAAATTTTAAAACACTTTTCTGAAGCTATTTTAATTGCTTTGTATTTCAGAGCAAAAGCTATCTCTCTTCGTTGGATTAAAGAAATTTTGTTTCGGCAAAAATGCTCTCTAGCGAGTTTCGAGTAATTACAATTTTTACTTCTATCGGCAAGCTAATTCCAATTGCTTGTCACTTTAATTCCAAACTTAATATAAAAAACCCTGTACCTTTGGTTTCCATAATTAGAAAATCTTTTTAAATGAATCTATAATAGTTTTTATTTAAAAAGTCAAATAATTTACCGTCATAAATTTATGTACCACATGTTTCGTATTTTGAACATTAGCTTTATTGAAATATATTTCTCAAATAATAGTGTGAATACAGGGAAACGTTATAATATAATAGTTTTTAAATTAGCAACGGAACAATTGAGAATTTTTAGTATGCAGTATGAAAATGCACATAAAAGAAATTAATATAAATATTATACTAAGATTAATAATAGTGTATACACGTGAAGTAAATATTTAAATATATTTATTAGCTTATATAACATTGAAATATAAGGTCAATATAAAGAAAATGTCATATTCATATATCAGACGTTTTAAAATCAATCTTAAATTTTATAAGTCAATTATTCTTGAATTTTATATTACATTAAAGTATCTGCATTAATCATTTTAATTTCTAACATATAAATCCATTTTAAATATTTAATAGAAAATACATAGAAATTTAAATTAATCGCATTTGTTTAAATTAATTTGGAAGGGAAAACGTTTCTTAACTAATTTTACATGTGTGAGCGAATATTTTCCTATATTTTAAATATACCATAAAATTTAGTTTTATGAAAAAGCGTTTAATTTTTCCTGTCATATTAAAAAATAATTGGGTGTTATGAATCACTGTAACTATTTATATAAAATTAATTAAAGCTTATACGGATTATATGTATATGATCTTGATTATACCAATAAAATATGATAGCAAATGCAACTATACAATAATTTCATATTTTATAATTTAGGGAGTACTCACGAGTTATAATTTACGTATGTATATTACATGGTTATAAAATTACAGTTTAATTCAAAGTTATTAAGCTTTGACAAATCAAATCTGTAGTCAAAATCGGTAGTCGTTAAAATTTATGAAAAAAATTTACAATATATTATCTAATGAAAAAAGTATAGTTATTCTTATATGTGTTACATACTGACTAGATAATAATTTGTGTATAAATACTAAATATATTTTGTACATACAATAAAGATCGTTTTCAAAAAAACATAGCATGTAATAATTACAAATATTTAGACCTTAATATGATATAACCTATGATCATGAATTTTGATGCATAAATTTTTTTCTACCATATTATGACTAAGGTGCAAATTAATTTTTAAATAAAGTATGCTATTAATTATGTTGGAAAATATAACTTCAGAACATATGAAACGAATAATACAGCATTTGAAGTAACATAGCTATGTAATTTTATAAGATATTTACTCTAAAATATCTTTGGTGCATAAGAATAAATAAATTATTCATAGAAGTAAAAGATGTTAAAGGGATGTAAAAATATCATTTAAAATTTAAGCCGCTACTGAATATGATTGATATTTGTTTTGATTAAATATCTTTGAATTTTCTCTATCAGAAATTCATTTTATCAGGAAGGGTTATACAAAATTTTGTATTATAAGGCATTTTCTAAGATATTATTTAATAGTTTTGCATTAAAAGGCAACTCCAGTGACCTGATTGGACATTCTTACTGTCGAAAGATAATGAGTTTGTTATGAAGGGTCTTCACTAAAAGCGGCTAAAGCACGTTAAATAAATCCTAGTTTCGATGTAATCCATATCAAATTATACTTCTGGAGCTGATAAATAAAGACTTGGAGTCTTCTGCTAGATCCAAAATTTAAATTTACGATGACAGACTCCAATTAGGGATGAAGATGGCACTCCTGGAAATTGTTCCACTATATGAAGGTGTCATCACTTCTTGTGTAGGGCTGAAAAGCTGTAAGTGCTGAGAGCCGGTATTGGAAAAAAAAACTTCTTCATTGATAAAGTTGAAACTTTTATAAAATGTCATTTGTATGTAAGCCGAATTTTTCTGTTAAAATCAATGGCAAATTCAATTAAAGACAAATCACAGTTAGTTATTCAGTATATTTTTCGATGAAATCCCATGACCAATATGCAATTGATAAATATGAATGAGTGTGAACTATGAATGAGTAAAACTATTAAAAGATAGAAAAATAATATTTTAAAATTTTAAAGTAATATATATATTTGTGTAACATTTCCTTGATATTCATTTAAAATGTTATTAATAATTTTGGTAATCTAATTATATTCTGAAAACGAACTAAACTATAATATTCCTGAAATTAATTATTATCTAGATTATTAATGGCATTATTTAATAGACTATCGGATAGTTTTCAAATTATGTAATAAATTTGAATGATTTAAATTCAAATTTTTTGTATGACATCTAAAAATAAATTCTTTATCCAATTTTAATATTTTTTATGTAGAATGATTAAAATGGTGTAGCACAGAAATTAAGTTCCTTATCTTATCTGTTCTGTTAAATACACAAATCCCAAACAAAAATAAATAAATATTTAATATTTCTGACTGATTTAAATATTATGTACAAAAACAATATGACATTCAAATGTTGATATTTTTTATTTTATTCTTCAAAATGTATATGTATTTTGAAAAATCAAATGTAGACTTTTTTACTTTATTTGATATTTTGCTTATCCTACGGAAAACAACACTCATTCAATGGAATTTTATATTTCCTTAATGATTTTCTAGGAACTTTAATCGATTTTCGTAGAATATATTTAAGCTAATGGCGTGATTTGTTGACACAAGCCAAAAATTCACCTGACTTAATGCGATTATAAAATTAATTATAAAAATACTTTTAAATTATTAATTATAAATACTTAACTTTAAAGAACTCAACATTTAATAAATTTTCATTTCAGAAAATCGAACTCGGTAACTTTTAGATTTTAGTTTCTAATGTTTTTAATACTTGATTCGGTATGAAAAGTATATTCATTCAACGAATTTCAATAATTGCAACTGTTAATTTCAAATAATGCTTCGTTATTATTTTATTGTAAAGAGTGTTATTTTAAGAGTTAACGTTCAAAAAAGATGCATCTGTCTAATAAATTTAATAGAGAGCTCTGTTCTTTATTATAAAACTTGAATTAACTTTTTAGGAGAATCATTTATATGAATAAAACAACATATTAAAAGAGCTCACCTTGCATCTTAGAATTGTTCCTGCATTGGTATGCAAAATAACAAGGACAACAATCACGCATACGCGTTCAAATTTAAATTTACAGGCATCTAAACACTTGCACTGAATATAATTATCAAGTTAGTTTTCTCCAAATGTTCTTTGTTTGGAGACTTGAATCATAACTAAGTAACTATTGAGCTTTATGAAAATGCTATGGTACAGTTTTTAATGTGTTACTAATGTAAAAGAAGATGTTTTGTTTAGGACTAAGAGGAGCTTAATAATTAAGCAAAATGAATGTTGTGCTAATTTGCACATATGTTGCCCAAACATCCTGTAACTACAAATAAATGAAATTTTACATATTGTTCATGCATTTAGATTTTCCTATTAAAATACTTTCAATAACGCCATTGATTTCCCATATTTAGTGTCATTTTGCTGTTGTACTGCAAATTTTTATTTATACTATACTTTGCTACGTTAAACTTGTTCCATAATAATCTGAAAGATCAGGAACTAATGCTCGTTTATGATCATTAACAGTACAAGAATATTTATTCACATTCGTCGATTAATGTCATGATTAGACGTATTAAATTTAAATTGAAAATATTATAAATATTTTTATTATATTCTTAAAATACTAAATTCTAAATTTTCTAATAAATTCTCTTTAATATGTTCTTCCTAATTTTCATAGGATAAAAATTTAAAATTTACTGCTTTTATGTGACTTTTCATGAAAGTGCAACTTTCTGTAAATTTCTTATATGTTTAACTATAAGAAATGCTAAAATTTTTATTTCAAACTATCTATGCGTTCAAAAGTGGAGAAGTTATATGTTGAATTGGGATAGATTTAAAGTACTGAATTAAAGTACGAAATATCAATTAACAAGTGCAAATAAAGTGAGTTTACCAGTCACATTACAAATACTCTTCTCAAAACAATTACAGGACATTGTAAGTTTTAAATAAAATAAAAATATAAGCGAAATGGTTTTTTTTTTTTTTTTTTTTTTTTTTTTTTTTTTTGCTGAAAATGGAAGAAGAGAATTACAAATAAAAAATTTTCTGATTTTCAAACTGTGTTTTGAGTTCGACGTAAAAAAACGTCGCTTCAGCGGAAGTGAATGAAATTTGACTTTCAACTGAATAAAAGACAATGAAGACAAGAATGATCGGCATTCAGTGACTGCTTTGTTTCGATGAGTACGATGTCTCAGCGAAGCCATTTAACCGATTCAGAAGCTTGGAGAGTTGCTAATATGTTAGAAATGGGCCAAACTCAAGCCGAATTAGCGCAAGCCAATGGAGTGTCACAAAGTGTGATTTCCAGGACTTGGAGGAGACTGGAATTGCTTGCAGAACACCAGAGCAAGGTCATAGACGGGCAACAACGCCCAATGAAGAACGTTCAGTGTTAACGGCTCAGAGACATCGAAATACGAAAGCTACTTTTCTCCAACAACACCTTCGCTCGGCTACTGACACCACGGTTTCAACTGAGACAGTCCGAAACCGGCTCCATGGTGTAATTCTGTATACTTGCCGACCGATGATATGTGTTAAACTAATACCAAGGCATCGTCGCGACCACAAGGAGTGGGTAACAGATCATGTAAATTGAAGGAGAAATTGATGGATCAATGTTCTTTTTCTGACGAGTTCCGTTTTTCTGTTCATCCTGATAATAGATGTATTTTTATCTGGAGGGACAGTGGCAGTAGGAATAATCCTGCGTTCGTGCACGAAAGTGTCAGATTTGGCGTTGGGGAGAGTTGGTGTATGGTAGCATCTCCATTGACGGGCGCACAGACCTTTATATCACTCGAGGTGGACCTCTAACTGGTGGCCGATATAAAGATGAGATCCTCAGACCTATTGTAGTCCTTTAAGTTGCAACAGTCCGAGATGACTTAATTTTAATGGATGATAACTGCAGGCCACTACGTGCTAACCTAATGGAGGTTTTTTTTTATTTTTTTATTTTTTTTTATTATTAAGGAATCGTACGAATGGAATGACCAGTGTGTTCTCCAGGCATGAGTCCAATAAAGCATGGTTGGGACGCTGTAGGAAGACGAGTTGCTGGCCACCAACCACCCCAACAAACTCTCCAAGAACTGGAAAGAGCTCTTCTGGAAGAGTGGGACAGAATACCCCTTTTCGTGATTAATAACCTCATTGAATCCATGCCTCAAAGGTGTTCAACGTTGCTTCGTCCACATGAAAACCATACGTTCTACCGAAAATGATTTCCTTTGAAAAAAACACCTTTTCTAATTCTTTTTTTCTCATATGCACAAATAGTGTTTTTTCCCCCCCATTTTTAGTGTAATTTCGAGATTATTTTTAATCGTGTTTTCTGATATACTTCTATATAACTATAATTTTCTACGATATTTTTACAGGAACATAGTTTATTAAAACTTTTTGTTTATTAAGTATTTCACTTAATAATCTAAGTAATTTACATTCGTAGAACAATTTAGGGATACAAAAATTAGATTTTATTTTATTGCTTCAAAAAATTGAAGCTGCTTTTTTATTTCACAGAAATATTTGGGATTTTCTGTATGATATAAATGATCCTGTAAAATATTTCAGAAATGGCTTTCACTATCTTATAAGATAAATAAAAGAAAATCATTCTATTTAGCAATGAATTTAACAATAGCATTAGAATGAATTTAAAATTTGGCAGCATTTTTAATCAATCACGAATAAAATAATATGGTATTTTTGCAAATATAATTATAAACTTTAAGCGTTATATCTTGCAATTAAGTATAGTTATGTTAGCATATTAATTGAAGAAAAACAATCATAATTCGGGGTTATATATTATTTTCTCAATCTGAGACATTTCAGTTTCGTGTACTTTATATGAGTAAAAGTTAAATATCTAACTGCTAATTTAATTTTCAAGATTTATCAAATCGATTTGAATTTTTAGATTTATAGGTTTCCCAAACCGTTTTAATACTAGTTTGAATATTTTTTTGTGTTTGATAAAAACCTATGTCTTAATAATGATTAAGATATTTTGATCAGCTCATCAAAAATATTTAAATCCCCTATAATAAATATTTTTTAGTTAATTTATCTAAATACTAATTTTCAATTAATCTTAATATCATAAGATAAAAATTTCATTGTTACTATTTTTTTGTTGGGTTAAAAATTTTGTAAATATATATAAACTAAATAATTTATTTCTCAAATTTCTATTTTTAAAATTTGACCCCACATATTTTGAATTCTATTGAAGCTTTAATTTATGTTTAATAAGGAAAGGCATGTTTTCACCTTTATAAAAACTAACGGACTATAAATGCGTTAGCAGTAAAAAATTGTAAGGAAATATACATTTTTGGCGAACTTTTAACTTACCACCATGTAAATAACTTTAAAAATAAACTAAATACACATGATTTAAAAAATCATTACTCTTAAATTTCACTTTAATATTCGCAATATTTAAAAATTTTGCTTGCAATGTAAATTTATTTGTTTCTTAAACATAATACAATTAAGTGTAATTTATTTGATGAGTTCTAAATTAGCTTCGCAAAAAATTGAAGCTTTTGCCAGTCAAGTTTTTTACGAAAAGAATACATTAGGGACGAAACAATTAAAAGCATTATACATTATGATGCAGTAAATGCTGATCAAGAAAAAACAAAATATCGAACTAATTTTACCGAAAATTAATGCATGTTTTGTCGTCATAATTTATTTCTTCATTGACATTTCGTATACATCCTCAGGATAAATTTTAACGTTAACCATAATAATACTATAAATGAGGTGACAGAAAAGATAAAGCACAATATAAGCTAATTTGAAATAAATTTAAATTCATGAGAAGTGCTTAAAAGTTTAAAAAATACTGAAAAGCTAGCAAGTTTTACGTTCTTGCTTTTGCAAAGTTGTGTCAGCTTATATAAATTAATGAGAAAAAAATCTTCTTCATTTTTCAAAGCTTTTCTAGTCTCATCACTTTAGAAAAAGTCATTTATCATCACGTTAAATCCATTAATGGTACACTTCACCAAATAAATGGAAAATTTCCGGAAAATTCTGGATTCATTAATTTAAATGGAAAAGAGGAAAACTATATGCTTTTTAAAAGAGAATAACTATATTTTTCAAATTTTAAAAAATATAATATTCTTAATAATTATTCATTAAATATTATATTATATATAAAACTAAATCAATAGGCATATTGTTAAAGTTATACTAGGAAAATGTGAAATAAATAATAAATGAAAATGTAGAATTGTCTTTTGATCAAACAAGATAAAAATATTCCAGTACATAGTATTGGTTTTTGATTATTAAACGTGAAGATTTTTAAATATAATATTCTTAATAATTATTATTTAAGTATTCATATATATAAATAACTAAATCAGTAGGCATAGTGTTAAAGTTATACTAAGAAAATGTGATATAAGTAATAAATGAAAATGTAAAACTGTTTTTTGAACAAACAAGATAAAACTATTCCAGTACTTTGAATTAATTTTTGATTATTAAGCGTGAAGAATTAAATGCTTATACAACTGTATCGTTGAAATTTACTTTTAATTAGGATGCAAATAATTTTTCGCAAAATATAGAATCTTTAAAATATCTTGCAGATGCAAATATTGTAAATACACAAGAACGAGATTATTAAGCGGTAAAAATATTGCGTAAAAATATTCCTTATGCGTTGATTAAACTTGATTAATTTTTATTAAGACAATACGCAAATTTTTTACATAATAAGTAAATTAACTGTACCATGGTGTTATTTCTATATAATTTAAAAAAACCCACGTTATAACTTATTTATTATAAATTTCTTTATCGAATACACATAATATAAAGCTCAACTGAATATACCCTACTGGCCATTAAAATTGCTACACCAAGAAGGCAACATGCTATAGACGTGAAATTTATACGAAAGGAAGAAGGCGACGTGATATGCAAATGATTAGCTTTTAAACGCATTCAGACAAAGCAGGTGCCAGTAGTGACACCTACATTGTGTTTAAATGAGGAAATTGTTCAGCCGGTTCCTCATACACAAATTACATTTGAACGTTGTTGATTGGTGAAACGTTGTTGTGATGCTTTGTGTAAGAAGGAGAAATGTGTACCAGCATGTTTCTGACTTTGATAAATGTCGAATTGTAGCGTACCGGGATTGCGGTTTATCTTATCGCAGTATTGCTGCTCGCGTCGGTCGAGATCCAATGACTGTTAGCAGAATATGGAATAGATGGGTTCAGGACAGTAATACGGAACGCCATGCGGGATCTCAACGGCCACCTATCACTAGCAGCCGAGAAGATAGGCATATTATCCGCATGGCCGTAATGGATCGTTCAACCACGTCACGAGCCATGAGTCAAGAAACGGGGTCGTTTGGAAGACAACAAGTGTCTGCACGAACAATTCGACAACGTTTGAAGCAGCATGGACTCTCAGCTCGGAGACCATGGCTGCGACTTCCCTTGACGCTGCGTCATAGACAAGAGCGTCTTCAATGGTGTGATCAACGAATCGTGAGACGTCATCTTTTCAGATGAATCCAGGTTCTGTGTACAGCATCATGATGGTCGCATCTGTGTTTGGCGGCATCGTGGTGAAAGCACACTGGCATCGTGTATTCGTCATCGTCATACTGGCCCATCACCTGGCGTTATGGTATGGGGTGCCATTGGATACATGTCTTGGTCACCTCTTGTTCACATTGACGGTGCTCTGAACAATGCACGTTACATTTTTGGTGTGTTAAGACCCGTGGCTCTACCCTTTATTCGAGCCCTGCGAAACCCTACGTTTCAGCAGGATAATGCCCGACCGCATGTTGCTGGTATTTAATGGACCTTCCTTGATACGGAACATGTTCGGCTGTTGCCCTGGCCAGCACGTTCTCCAGATCTTTCACCAATAGAAAACGTCTGGTCAATGGTTGCCGAGCGACTGGCTCGTCACCAAACGCCAGTCACTACGGTTGATGAACTGTGGCATTGTGTTGAAGCTGCATGGGCATCTGTACCTGTACATGCAATCCAACCTCTGTTTGACTCAATGCCCAGGCGTATAACTGCTGTTATTACTGCCAGAGGTTGTTGTTCTGGGTATTGGTTTCTAAGGATCTATCCAGCCAAAGTTTTTGAAAATTTAATCTCTTATTATTTCTAGTATAATATATTTGTCCAATAAATATCATTTTGTTATCTGCATTTCTTCCTGGTGTAGCAATTTTAATGGCTTGTAGTGTAATTTCAACTGTACATAAATTTAAATCAAATATATATAAATTTCTTTTTTAGAAACATTTTTAATCTTTTGAGTCGCTTAAAAACCCAGTCATATTTATTTTAAGTACACAAAAGAAAAATCAACATTAACTAATTACTATTAAGAAATGAAAATTTAAAACTAATGTGTGCTTATTATACAATGCTTTTAAGGAAATTATGTACAAAAAAATTAGATATAAATAACAAAAATTACCTTTCAGCATTTCCTTGCAAATTTTATAATTCTTAATAAATTTGAGTTACATTCCATTATTTAAAAAAAAATCAATGTCTACAGTCATTAAATAAAATATGCACAGTTTATTCTATTCTATATGACACATATAATAGTTAAATTTAGTAATTTATGAAGTATGTTTTTATTTTTAATCTCATATATATATATATATATATATATATATATATATATATATATATATATATATATATATATATATATAGCATTCCTGTTACACATTAATTTGCATTGTTTTAAATTCTTTGTATGTTAATAAAATAATAAAATGCTAATGTAATAAATAACTTATCAATGTCGTATATCTTTGTATTTAAATGTTTCTCTCATGTGAAATATAAATCCAAAAGCAGAAATTTTATGTAAACTTTACTTTCATGGTAAATAAATACTTTTTATTTATATTTTCAGACAACTCTCATAAAAATGAATAAATTTATGATGTTCAGATATGTTCAAATATTATAACATATATTGCAAAATAAGAACTCTACATATTATGCAGTTGTATGCAATAACTAGCAAAAAAGTTTGATGATCTAAAGGTATTAAACAAAAACTTTTTGTCTATTATTTCGTGTATCTTTGGACCAGGAAATATAATCATATAAAAAAATAATAACTGACAAAACGATCCTACAAATTTTAAAACTTAAATTCTCTCTTTATCATGTTTACATGAATTTTATATTTACATTACATTTATTATATTCTCATTAAATATAATTAACTAGTAAATTAATATTTATAATTATTTTAAACA
>JAPDSC010141820.1:98299-110028 GCA_026290005.1 Latrodectus geometricus
AAAAGTCTAAAAATCTAAATTAATTATTTCTTTATTATTTGTATTATTATTAGCATTAATTATTTATATGCTTATCATTATTATCTTTATTTGTTCTTACAATATTTACAAATTATCTTTTTAAACTGAAAAATTTAATAATTTTTTCTAAGACTTGAACTTTGTCTTGAAATATTTTTTTTCAAGGAAATTTTTTGATAACTTAGTAAAAAAAACAAAAGAAATTAATCTCGTAAAAGCATACTAATTTCGACACAATTAAGATCGTCTAAAACTTTAACGAATAATTTTCTATGAAAATAAATTTCTAAATTTTAAACAATTCTAAGCATCTCAAAGAAGTTCCTGCTTTTCTTACGAAGTAAATGCCTATTGCTCAAAAAATAAATAATTTATATATAATATATATACAATATATATATAAGTGTTTATAAACTTTTTGTTCATGTCCAATGCGATCAAAAAAATTTTTATTCACAACACATACTCCTTTAAATCTTAACCATTTGTCGAAAATCCTAAGTGGTTTCGCAGAAAGCATAATGCATTAGTGGTTCTACCTGTGAAACGAAGTTTGAAATGCACTTGCGTTTGCATAAACCAGAAAGAAAAATAAAATGTAGGAAAATTCCCGAAGGGCAGCCGAATATTTTGAATGGAAAATATGAATAAGTTTTTCTAAGTTTCTTTGCTTTTTTACAATAATATATAAGGTATTATCGACGATATAAGAAATATCATAAATAAGATATTTACATTTTTGTGGTGTATACCAGGCGTAACAAATGTCTGGTATATTTATAGACACCTATAAATTATATGAAAATATTTTATCAGTATTTCATGTCTTCTTTCAATTTTAGTTAGCTATAATATTATATTATGATTGATATGATTTTATTTATACTAATCTTAGATATTTGTAAAATATAATACAGGGGTTTATAGTGTTAATTAAAGAAAAGTAATACATTACCCGTTGTACTAAATCAAATATAATTAATATAATATAATCAAATATAAATCTTTAATCATAAAAGTACTGCGTGTTCATATCTATCAATTTGTAAAAGAATATCAACAATGAATTTAGAGAATTGATTGTTAATTAATTGATTGTAAGAATTGATTGTTAGAGTGATTCTAATTTTTTTTGTAAACTAAGTGTGGTGATAATACCTATGCCAACAAGCAACAATTATATATAAGCATATGCTATTCCATTTTGAGAGGAGAAAAGAGAAATACGAAAATTTTACCTTCAATTTACAATATTGCTTGGAAAGATAATGAATGTTACCAAAGTTACATAAATTTATCATTTAGTGTAAAACTTGCAGGGATGGGTCAGAATGCTCACCATGCATGTCGTTGAACAAGCGAGGAACTAGAGAAGGAACGAATGATGCATCCTCTTGAAGATTCCAGTCATGTCAATTTTGACCGCGTTAACGTTTCTTGCCACGAGGTCTTCAGTTCAATTTCAGTTAATAGATGTCTAGTTCACTAAATATTTTATGTTCCCTCTGAAGGAAAAGTCTATTAGGAGGAGACATGTAATAATTCTCGAACATACAGACTCATTGTTCATGTTTCATGCGTATATAATTTCTCTTCTCTGCCTCTCCGAAAGGAATGCGTCCTCTGTTATATGGTTGTTATTGCTCTTCTGGCAAAGTACAATCTGCACAAATAAAATTTTGGTAGTTACCATGAATCTGAGGAATCCAACTGCATAACTTGAGCACCAAAAAGTTTTTCAATTTTTAAACTGAATTTTGAGGTCGCCGTGTCTATGGAATACCTCCTTTCGAAAAGATGTTTTTTACAATCATCTTTTTTTCACTCACTTTGCAATAATGACTTTTTGGTCATTATTGCTATAAATGCTTAGCAAAAACTTGTTCACTTAGAAATAGTTTTGAAAAATGATGATATTGGTGTATCATTTTTTTGATTCAGAATAATTATTAGAAGTTTTCAAGTATCAAAATAAACGTCATTTCATAATAAAATAATTCAATGGACATCAAATGCAGAGCGAGATTTAATGTTTTCAAATCTCCTACTGAAAACAAAGACATCATCAAATATTTAATAGATGTTCAAAAATGAATCCTGCTTAAAAGGAAATCTTATTCGAAATGCCTGAAAACGATCTTATTTTTTGTGTACTTAGCATTAGAAATTTTGTATTTAATTTTTATAAATGATATAATTGTTGCATTTGCTTAAAATAATGTAATTAAAATTATTTATTTTCCATGAGTAATACTCGTATGCTGTCAATAAACAAAGATGACTCGTCTAAACAGGATTAGAAATTGTAATGTCAAATAACTATTGATGAAAATGAGACGAATGTATGCTTTGAAATTCCCTAAATTTTGTAAAGAAACAAATGAAATTACGTGAATGCTAGTTATGGATCTTTTATTATTAATGCTTATACATATCGAAAGATCTCTATAGACACTCTATATATACCATGAAGCTGTTTATATGTTTTGCATTTACACACATCAAAGGTAGCTTTATAAATTATTAGACTATCGCTTTTATAAATATTCAATAAAAACATATTCAGTTCATATTTTAATAGTTCCATGATTATATAAATTTTTCTCAGCTACTTGCTGTGCTTCCTTTCGAATATTAAAATTAAAATCTTATATATTTAAAATATTTATGTAGTCAAACATTCTAATAAAACATTTTCTAATATCTAAGTTTTAATCAAAAATCATAAAATATCGAATTTTAGATTTGTTAAAATTCATTATGCATTCATTTCAATATTTCTCAACCAAAAAATACTAGAAAAAAAAAGCAAACTAGAAAAATGTCCTTAAAAATATTATTTAATCTATTTTATGAAAATATTATTTTAAAATGTAGTTAAAAAACATTTCACCCAATAACTTAACTTTGATCGATATATTATAAAAGTAAATTACTTTTCAAATTTTAAAAGATTGATTTTAGGAGATTAATTAAATAAAAGTCTCAACGATAAAAATATTTGCTTGAACTTCAATTTCTTTCAAAGTGTTTTAAAGAAGATACTTGGTTATTACTTTTAAATATAGTACAGTAATGTTAAAGGATTAAAAAATTACATTTACTTGAAAATAGAAATAAAATTTTAAAAATATCAAAATCAATTATTCAAAATTAGTATTAAAATTAATGCAAAAATTTTGTCAAATAATATAATGTAATTTATTGCCAGAATGAAATTTCATGAATGAATAAAAATTCTAATCATACAGTAGTTCCTGTTCAATCAAATTTTTATTTATGCTAAGCGAATTATTTTTTTTATTGCATAACATGTTAATTTTATTTTTGTACCCGATATTTAAGATAACTTCAAAACACACACACACACACACACACATATATATATATATGAATGTCTGTATGTGTGTAAGTATGTATGTATATAAAATTTATTTCTAATCTCATATCACATTCTTCTTGAAATATCTGGTATTGATATTTATTAAATAAATTTATTACAAAATGTTAAGTATATAAGTATAATTTTTTCAGTATAACAAAAATGTGTGTGAAAATAACACATTTGCACTAAATTTTTGTTCTTTGTTTTGATTTAAAAATATCTCAAGTTTCAGAAAAAAGGCAATTTAATAGCATTTTAAAATTTCAGAATTTTCTTTTGATTTTATTAAGAAAGTGGTCTTAGAATATCATTTTGGTAAACATCTAGAAAAGTTTCATGGCTGTTGGGTGTAATTTTTTTTTAAAGTTTTCTAAATGATTTACAATTACTATACTAAGAATTTAAAAGTGATTGTTGTTTTAAAATGGTAAAATTTACCTTCTTTAAATTTATGCTTTGATTAGGAATCCTCTTAAATGTTGTAATACCTCTAACAAAAAAATTCTTCAAAAAGGCATGAAGATGAATTTTTTTGAAAAAAACTGTCAGCTTTTCATAAATGCAATAAGTAATAAAAATAATAAAATGAATTTAATGATTTTATGAGATATTTTTTGTGTTAGTAGAATCAATTATTTCTTTTTTGTTTGTTTCGAAAAGTAAAGCATTGCTTAACAAATAAAAAAAAATAAAGTTCTTGACAGTTCTGCAAAAGTAGTTCAAATCCAGTCAATCTTTGTACTGTTGCAATCATCACCTTGTAATGGAGGAGAAGCGATGAAAGCGGAAAGAACTGTTACCTAACAGGGAAGAATTACTTCCGCATTGAGCCTGGGCAACCAATTAGCAAAGGACGGAAACTGTCCAGCCACTTCCGGAAACTAATGACGAGACGAGGGTTCCGGAAATGGTTTCTAATGAGCCACTGTGTAGCCTAAAAAGTGATGATCCAGTGTGGAACTTCACAAAATAAAGTACTTTCAATACATGAGGAGCACAATAAGGTGTCAAAAGGCTTAAGAATTTTTAAGTGAATATCATAAGTGTCGTTAGCTTAGGCTAGCCTAAAATCAATTTGAAAAAGTAGATGATTTCTAAAGCATGATAATGTAAATTAAACTTATAAAAAGGAATGCACTTAATATTTTTAACGAGGATGAATTTAAATATCTTATGAAATGATATTTTTCAAATTTTGACCAAGTAGAAACAATATAATTGTATGTGTTAAACTTATAAAATGAGGGAAAATGTATCTTATAATGAAAGTATAGTATTTTTAAATTAGACTAGTAAAAATGTTTTAAAATTATCTACAGAATATTAGAAATCTATAGAGATAATATGTGAAATACTGTGCATTTTTGCGGTAAATATCAATACATAGAAAGTTTTACCTATTAATATATTTGGTATTAAAATGTTGTCAGATTTGAGTGAAAGATTCATATGCGCTTGAAGAAATCGATTGCTTACCTCAATCCCATTTTCACTTGAATACGAGTGTTTAAAAAATTTAAGTTGGAAAAATAAGACATTCTTTTCTAGTCTTTTAAAAACATTTTTCTCAATTCGTTAAGATTTTTATCACAGTGAATCAAAATAAAATTTATTTTAAAATAGTTTCACGTTGATTTTAAGTTGTGCATCATGTAACTAAATTCTTGCCATTTAATATGAATGCAAATCCCTATACAATTGTAGATATCTATTTGTGATACATATTAATGAGTCTATTTTTAGATAATATTATAAGTATTATATACTCTTTTAATTTATTTTACATTTTTTATACTCACAAATGATTATCTAAAAATTAGTGTGTATATAAGTTATAAGTTAGATTAAGATTAATATAAAATACATTTTAAAAATTTTAACAACTTTTCAACTCATTAAATGTAAAATATTCATTTTAAGCAATTGCACATTTCTTTATATTACTCTAGAAATTCAATTTTTTATATTAATGTTTTTTTCTCATGTTTATGAATCACAAAATTTAAATTTAAGGGGATAAATTATTCTATATTTTCCTTTCGCCATTTCTTAAAATTTTTATATTCAATACACTTTATGAACTGCAAACTACTGTTCAATTTTTGAACTAGCAAACTAAAGTTAAATACTATTTATATTTCTACATATTTTTGAGAAATTTTTTTGAATAAATTTTATTTTATTATTTTGTTTCTTAAATGAAATTATTTTAAGTACTGAACAGTTTTTTTTTAGTTTTCTTCCATACAAATATTTTAAAAGAAATTTGCAAATATTTTATAATAAAGTAGGAAAATTCAGTGAAAACACTAGAAATAATATTTTTTTAAAGAAGAACAAAAAAAATTATGAATGCAAATTTAATTTAATTTAGAATTGTTGAGACACACAGAAAAGCCAATTTGTCACTTAGAAAAAGTTCACATGAAATAAAATATACCTTATTTTAAACTGCCATGAATATCTTTATTTAGAGCATTATGCAAAGTGAATTTTCAGAATTAGTATTTGTTTGCACATTAGAACTGATACTTATACATCTATAAATAATTAATCCTAAACAAATTATTTATTTTCTTCCTTTTACCTGTATATGTATAATACATTAAATCTAATTGATAACTTTTAACATTTTTGATAATTAGGACATGTTGTATGAACTATAATTATCCATGTTTTGGAATAAAAACACAAACAAAATTTAAATTAAATTGCAAGTAGAAACTATTAGAAACTTTAAGTAGCAGTTTTCTTTTGGTTGCTTACATTTTCCAATTTATAAATTCACTCGAATAATAATAAATTCACATAAGAAATTTCACTTAAACATTGTTCCAAAACTACATATAGTAATATAAAAAATTAAATAATTTTTTTTGTAAGTTTCATACAGTAATCCAAGTATTAAACCTAATGTAGATATTGTAAATTGAACATTTATTAAGAAAATCGAGACCTTAACAGTACAAAGATAAACTGCTTTCCAAAATATTTCAAAATACATGAATTAATATTGAAGAAAAATTTTTAAAAATATTTTATTCCAAGATTTATTTCCTCATTTCATTAGAAAATTGTGCTTTTAGTTAAAATACTTTAAACTTTGGATTGTCAACACAGAATGATTCTTGATTTGTTACTATTGACAGATTAAATTGTACTTTCTATGATTTGAAGGGGCCATTTTATTGTAGTCAGTTAAATTTGACTTGCTATCAAAAGAAACTATTTAACATGATTTCTATATTAATTTTTTTACTATTTATAACTATACCTGAAATAAATACGTGCATTTTATGAATTCAAAGCAGAGAGAGGAAAACAGTAAGGTTCTTAAACTTTTTCACGCCACAGTAAAAAGAAACATTTTACCTATTAAAGCTATAGAAAACTACACTGGGTTACGGAATTATTTCATTCACGTACCGATAATCACGAAATACTCAACTCAAAATGATATTATGTATGACACAAACGCATAAATTTTATCAAATTCTATAATTCTGCAAGCAAATCAACGCATTTTTAGAAATTTAAAACTAAGTGGTACACATTCTACTATATTCAATAAGTGGCGCGAAAATTTAAGGAAATAAAATATTATCAGCATCTAGTTGCATATGAAATCTCGTTCAAGCTGTATGAGTTTGAGTAGGCTGATTTAAAAAACTTATTTAATGAAAGTGTATTGTAAGAAACATCTACTGTTATATATATTTTTTTTATATAAAAACTATTTTTAAATAAAATATCACTGAAGTTTTTAAAATTGTAGACTTATTATATGTTAAAAGAGAAGTATAATTAGATTAGTAAAAGTACATAAATCGCATGCGAAAAAAATTAGATATTAATTTAATTAGAGAGTTTAAATAGAGCCATGCAGAAAATTAACAATTTAATTAATTAATTATTTAAATAGGTTACATTGAGCAATGCGGCATTATATGAACGTTTCCATTCTGGTGAGAGATAAAAAATAAATGGTGAGAGATATTAAATTTTTCTTCGTAAATTGTCAGAAATTTTTTCAGGTAAAGCCAAAGATTTTGTTTTCACAAGACTTATAATTTATACTTCAGTTTATTTGAAAGATTAAATACGAATAAGAATGAATTTATGAACACTAAAATGACATGAAACGATTTGGAGGTTGGATTATGCAAATAGATAGTATCTCAATGTATATGGACGATGCAGGAAGGATAAACGACATCTAAAATTGAGCATTCGAGCTCATTTACTAATCACATTTTGAGAATTTTCTGAGAATATCAAATTATCCATCTAGTAAGAGGGAGGACTGCTTATCAGCAAGTGCTTGAATCAAATAGACAAACGATCAATGGCTATCAAGAGTGAAATATCATTCTTTGATAATATAACATATACACTGGTTGATTTTCCACCAATGTGTATTCACAGTGTAACGGAATATGTAATCACTGAGTTACAGAGGATTGCATTGGACAGCAACCCCCTTGTATTCTAACGACAGAGGAGACAGATACATTATGAGGTTGTCTTTACAAAATTGTACAGATATAGTTGTTGAGAAAATTAACTTGTCTGTAGCACATAAATTATTGAAAGTGAATATAAATGATCTTTTTAGTATCTAGCAGTTCTATCTGCGTATCCAGTAGTTCTATCTTTTTAGTAGTTCTAAGTGGTCTTTCCAGAAGATTTTCGGTTCTGTGAGCAATAATCTGATGACCATATACATATCTAGAGGCATCAAGGAGGACACTTGAAATATAGTTTCTTTTTACATTACCAATGGGCTATTGAAATCCATGTGATATTATGAGTTGCTATTGTCTCCACATGACATGTAGCTCTCCAGTTCAAATTAATGGTAATTTGAATCGCGATCAGAATATTTTTGACACCTTAAGGCTTGTGACCAATTTTCAAAGCCTGTGACAAAATTGTAACAAGATAATGCAAGAGCAAATATTATGAGTAGTTTTTTGAGTTTTTTCTATAAAGAGGTTATACGATTCTTATCATGAGTGCATATTCTCCGACTTCTTACCAATTAAATTCATCTGGTAATGACTTGTTGATACACCGGCCTATTGTCTTCTCCAGCTACTATGGCTAATTAAATGAGGCTAAAATTTAAAGCAACATGGAACGAGTTGCACATTTTTGGATTCCAATTCATTTCCAGCCCATGCTTAACAGGATAAATGCCTTTTTAAACTAGCAGAACAATTATTTTTATTAGCTATATGGAATATTAGCATTACAGGTTACGCTAATATTCAATTGCGATAAATACCTAAATTTAGTGAGAATTTATTTTTATATTCATGCTAAATGTCATTTTTTAAAATTTGTTTTCATCATTTTGCATTTTTAATGGCTAGAAGTATAAAAACTGAAGAAATAAAAAAGCAGTCATCAATATAATGCTGTTCATATAATCCTTTATTTTCATTTTTTAAAAAATTCCAACATATGTTAAGTGTAAAAAGAAAATAATTATATCTAATTAAATTATTTCTTATTAAGTAAAAATCGTTTTGTATTAATTTTTACAAACTTAAATAACTGGAGTAACATTATTGTAAATAACAATGTTCTTAAGAATTTGATAATTATGAAAACCCTAAAGATGTATATATTTTTATGTATATTTTATAAATCGCAATCAAATAAAAACATTTCCTAAAGTAAATAAAATGAACATTTTAAAAAATGTGATTTTTTGAGTATAATTGAAATTTTGAATACCTGTTTGTGAAAATATGAAATCTGTGTGTTACAATATGTCTCACTGTACATAACGCACTGATCAGTAATATTAGACGGCTAACAACGATGGCATTCTGATACTTCTGTACACGAAAATGCTTTTACGTATAAAACTATTTTTGACAACAAAGCACTCGTTATGAATACAAATATGAACACATTCCGAAATATTGAAAGCTGTTGGTCTCTCTTAGGTGTTGCTGTTGCCCCACGCACTTCTCTGTACTTAGGCCTTTATAGGGCGGTTTGGAATCTCGCTAATTTAGAGGCAGGGATCAAGCAAAAGATCCTTTAATACTCCCATCCTCAGATGTATCATTTCCCGTGGAGGTCATTGCGACCACGACCTATTTAATGTGCCTCAGTCACCTTTAAAAAAACGAAAGTTCTTTGGTGAAAGCGGGATTCGAACTCATTACCGTCCGATAATAAGAACGACACCCCTAACAAGCAGGCCACTGCGGCATTTCTCGCAATTAGGAATACCAGGAAATGTAGAAACAAACTGTGATGCATATATTATTTAATATGTAAGTAATACAGACATTGCGCACAAAATAAAATAGAATAGTATAGATTAAAACAATTTTTTTCTTTTGAAATGATCTAGAGTGCATTTGATGTTGAAAATTTGGAATACAATCAACGAAATGGAATTATAATCTTTCAATATGTTTCTAACCCATAAGTTCTCACATTAGTAAAATTATCAACGATTGTTTGTCTTGAAATACTATTGCTTAGAATATATGATCATTTATCATAAAAAAATCTGCAATAATGATAACTTAGCAATATTCTTGAAATACTTTTAACTCTTGCTATAATTGATTTCGAATTTTACATATTTGCATTATTTTCTATAATGATATTCTTATTTAAAGTTATTTTGAAGCTACCTTATGTATTCTGATATGCAAGAAGTCAAGCTTATCTCGTCCTATCAAGGCTTAATACTAATATCCTTATGTATCAATAGGTGACAGGCAAATTAACTAATTTTCGGAGTAATAAAATTTTCCAAAAGTCTGGAGAAGTTGCTAAATATATTTGTTTTCATTCTATACATTATTATGCTTTACATATTTCAGAATTATTAAAAAAATTGAAACTGATCTACATAATTTTTGATATTACAATTGTATTGAATTTTCCCTGGTGTCAAGGACATCCCAAATCGAAAATTTTATTCGCCTGTAATATTTTTATACTAATAAGTATTGCATTACGTATGGGAATGTTCTCTACTTCTTTAAATATTCTATTTTTACTGAATATAATATATTTATGCAACTCTTTGTACAATTTACTTTAAATTTAGATATAAAAATGACTCTTTGTATTATAAATTGTGAAAATTATTTTTTGTCAAAAAGGGGAAATATTTCTCAGTTATAATAATTTTACAATGTTTTAAGTTAGTTTATTTTATTCGATAAATTTGTGTTTTGTATTTTTCTTGTAATCGAAATATATGAATGAAATATAATGCGGAAATCAAAATATATTTTAAATACGAATAGTAGTAAGTTTTAAATTCGCATAACTGATTCTGTACATTATATCTCAGTACTTCGATAATTACTGTTTAAGTTCTTAACGAATCTTCTTTTTTTTAAAAGTTATAAGTTCAATATTAAAGAAAATATAAAAAGAATAGTTATTTTTATTTTTTTTTAAATAATACAACTGAGAAATGTTTTTGGTCATTGTCTTTGTTGAACTTCATACAATCATAAATGTTATCTTAACAGTTTGAACAATATTGCAAAAGTGACTTAAAATAAATACACATCACAATTTAAACTGTATTATTATTATTAAATGTTTAATCTAATGTTTTTCAGCTTACCACGACTTTCAATAGACTTCCAAAATAAGAGCCAATTTCCTGGTTATTTAACTATATATCAATTATTCATTATAATGACGTCTTTAAAAAAGTAATGAACAATATATGCATAAAATATTTGTCATTTCATTACATAAATACATTATTTACAACAATAAGAAATATAAAATTTCTAGTGTAGCAAAATTTTTCCTTTTATTTTTACACTATATATTCCTAAATATGTGCTAAAAAATTCATTGAAAAGAATCGTGTTAAAGCATTAATCACTGTGAAAAATTATTAAGTTTTTTATATTAAAAATTATAAATATTGATTCAATAATATCGGGCTGCAACTCCATGTGAGACATCACATCGAATTAATTACACTTTAATCTTACCAAGCGAGTGCCAACATTTTTTCTCCACACGAATGCTTCCCCGCCAAGAATCCATCATTAAAGTGGAGAAAAATCTATTCATTTACTTTTTGGTCGCATTGACCCCCAACGAAATGCATGGGGCTGACGTTAACGATGTGTCCCCTAGACGATAGACAACTTACAAAGCTCTATCATCTATCACAAAAAGAATAGAAATGAAAGAATATACACTGAAAACTCCTTTTACCCTTCATGAAAAGAATAGGGACGAAAAAATAATGAAAATAACAAAATAAATAACCTTAATTACATATCTTTACGTCTTCCCACGTATTTTCGATGAT
>JAPDSC010141820.1:110428-125080 GCA_026290005.1 Latrodectus geometricus
ATATATATATATATATATATATATATATATATAGTAAATAAAAATGACCTATTTTTACCACGTTTATCAGAAATAATTAACAGTTTGTTAAAACTGTTAATTATTGAAATGAAATATGAAATCTAATGAAATATGAAAAAGCAATTTTTTATATACATATATTTCTAATACACATACTTTATTCATGGATGTGTATAATAATAACAAGAAACAGTTTATAAATGAAAAGTTAATTTTAATTTTCTTTTCTTTTCATCTTATGACAAGTAACCACTTAAATATTAAGTTGAACATATAAACAACATAATTAAATTAACTAATACATAAATAGGAAATTATCTTACGCCATACAAAACTAATGGAACAAATAATCTTAATTATGCTCCCTTCGCTTCAAAATTTTTTATATTTGAAATATTGGTAACCAATTGTTATAATGAAGCAAATAATACTAAAGTTGATATACTTTCTTATTTATCTTCGACACCCAAAATACACTCTTTCTTTAATATAAGTATTTTTATCTTTTAGTATTGGAAAATAGCGTACTTATCATTAAATACTTCCCATATTCTTTTATCACGTATTTTCCTTAATATCTGAAAGTAATTACTATTAAACGTCAAATGAGAATCAATTTCTTTGCAATAATCTACATTTTATGCTGTTATTGTTTTGCGATAATTTAGTAAGGATATAAAATGTTATTTGATAATTTTAATGCCTTTTAAATAAATCTCTGCTAATGTTTATAGGTTTATATTTAGAAATGTTTGCAGTAATAGTTGGGTACTCAGCAATATTTTTTTTTAATTTACTAAATTCTTAAGCTACACCCTATACATAAAACAATAGGTTATACAGAATAGAAACAATTTTAAGAAAAATGTAAAAATTTAATTCAGTAAAAAGATAGAATGAAAAGAAAAACACTTCATGATATATATTTGATTACATGCAAATACCTTCAGAGTCATGTAAATTTAATTGTAATGCGTGCTATAAACAATAAAGCAAGATATTAACATGACATGTTGTCGCCTGAATTAATGAATATCAGCAATCAATATGTTACATATGAATCACGCAAGATGATGAAATATATATGTGTGTGTCTATGGAACTAATATAAAATGGTAAATACAAATAAAATGTAAAATATACGAAAGTTTGTTAAACAGAAATCTGGCAATGCAACCAGAGCAAAAGTAGCTTCAGATGGTCGGGCAAAGAACATAAATAAGGTAAAATTTAATTTGAAAATTGATTATAAGCTTGGAACAAAATAATAAAAGGCAAAATCTTGCAAATGAAAAGTAAAAAGCATAGGGGCCATGTTTTCATCCGGAGATATTGTGTATATGATATCCCCAAATGAAACAGAAGTATATACAATGCAATGAAGACTACTAAAAATGAAAGATAATAAGAGACAAGACTGTTTTAATAAAAAAAAGTATGTCCTACATTTGATATTATTCTTTTTACATCGGATTTTTGTGAATTGTGCTTTGATATATTCTTACTATTTATTATTATTATTATTATTTTTTTATTTTTTATTTTTATTTATTTCTTTACTTACAAGCACTTTCCGGGGAAAATAGAGAAAGTTTTTTAGAGCTTGTCTTTCATGCTTGTTTGAAAAGAGTGTTTGTCTTATTTGCATTCCTAACTATATCCCCCAAGTGAAAACATGGTTCTTTTGTTTTTAACTTTTCTTTTCTAAGATTTTGTCTTTTTTTGCAGATTTTTTTTAAAAAATTGTTTATATTTTTTTAAATTTTCAAATTATTTCTTGTCTTATCTTTTGGTTCGTTTCTGAAGAAGTTCAAAGAAATTGAAGCAAAAGCCCAGATAAAAACATACGCCTTGAGCCTTGGTTCCCCTTTAAAATGCGTTAAAATCATCTTTAACGTGTTCTATCAGATTTAAGACAATTTCTAATGCTTTCCAAATAATGTATTTGGCCAACAGTTATATGTTAAGCTAATTTTGAAACTTTAATTTTAGAACTCCTGTACACAAGATGAAAAGCATAAAAGCTAATATTATCATACAAAAAACCTGAATGCTGAGAATAATATTTTGTACTTAATCTTCCTTATTTCCAGCTAATTTTCAATACAAATTTGTGCATATCTATATATATCTATAAATCAAGTAAATATATATAGAAGAATTTGATATGCACTGCTTAGAGATCAAAAAAAGGAAAAAAGAGGAAGCTGAGAAAAAAATATTGAAAATATTTTCTTTTTATATATTGAATCGTTATCCATCAACCTAGCAATCCAAAATGAAGGTTTTATCTTCAAAAGTGATTTGAATTGCAATAACTAACGCATAGAGCTGCCGAAAGCTGCCCTCTGGTGACCGTAATGAAAGTTCGATCGTAATTAGAAAGCCTGGCGATATTTTCACTCTTTCACGAAAGCACCATAATGATTGTTAATCCGATAATTAAGGAAAAGCTAATGACGCAGTAAAACGAACATTTTTAAGCATGTTCACTCAGCGTAACTTTAACTTCATAATAATACTATGTATTATCAAAATACAAAATGAATATTAGAAAAGATTGATCTTAGAATCAATAATTAATATGATTTTCAACTGCTAAAGAGAAATTGCATAATTTAGGGAATATTTTACTCAAAATTTAAATATTGAAAGAATTTAAAAGCATGTGAGTTTTCTTTAAAAATTATGATAGAAGAGAAATTCAATTATTAAATTGAGTTTTAAATTCTCTGAAATAAAATAATAAAATTTTATAATTTAAACAATGTGAAATAACTTTTATTAACGTTATTTAACAATTTGTTGTGATAGATGCATTTTTTAAAACAGATAAATAATTTTGCTTCATATACAATAGAATATAATTTTAATGATGATGAACCATATAATTTTAATTTTGGAGCATTATTTTTATGATTTTTTAATACTTTTTTTAAAAATATTTAATTAAAAATAAATGCTTTGTCTCCTTTAATACAAAATATTTTTTCTCATTTATTATTTTTTACATTAATTAAAATATTACACTTTATGCAATTATTTATTTTTATTGGAAGAAATATTTCTTGCATTTAAACAATAATGTACATCAAAAAAGCAAAACTAAATGGAAAACCTTATAAAAATAAAATTGTGTATTATTTTAGTTTGATTCAACTTTATAGTCACTGCTTTATATATTTCAAAAATAATTTATTTAAGAAACTTAACTTATTTAACAATCAATTGATATGTATTTGTGGGAGAGAATAAATAATTTTCAATGTAAAATTATTATAAATGAAAGCAAAATTTATTTAACACAGCTAAGAAAATATGAATTATCACTTATTCCATATGATATTTGTATTAATTGAAAATATTTTACATGCATTAGATGTTTTAATAACAATTGAAATTGTTTTACGGTTATTGCCAATATTTTATTTTTTTATTATAACAATTTTGATTTTTACTTAATGGAAATAAAATAATGGAATTTAACAGTTTCAACTGTTAATCACTTTAGGAAGTATATTACGTAAAATGAATATAAAAGTTCTCTTTTTTGAAGAAATTCAGTAATTCATACACAAACAAAATGCATCCAATATATCTTAAATATAAAAACTAACTTCATTTCTAAATACAAATGAAATAACGTAATTTTTTCTTCAATTATTATTAAATCGCAATTAAGTTATTCAAAATATATTTTACTTAAAGAGTTTATGAAAAAAAAAATATTCTAAAAGCTCATTTTAATGACCTTTTAGAATTTTATATTCAATTTAAATGAAATAAGAAATATTAAATATAAATTTAAGGAGAATTAAAAAAAAATTCATAAGCAGATTTGATTTTTTATGCAAAATTTCCTATGTGTGAAATTTAAAATAAAAACAATCAAAATATTTATTTAAATTTTAAAAGAGCGATATCAATGTAATTTCTTTTTTATAAATTTCGCTTTTTAAATATTCTTGCCTATTACTTATTACATTTAACACAATACATTTCTTTCTATCCACGAGCACTTTATTTATTATTTTTTATTATTTTAATTTTATTTATTTTATTTTACTATTTACTTTCCATTCTGAAAACTGGAAGATAAGTGATATTTCTCTATTGTTGTAAGGATTCATATTTATATTTAATTATTCGGACAAAAATAGAATATTTAATTATCTTGAATAATTTTCATTTGTATAGAACGACTTTGTATTCATTTCGTACATATTTTAATTAAAATTTAAAATTTTGTTTTACTTTTAAGAAAAAATATGATAAAAAAAAGAAATATCTAACAACTAAACTGTATATAATTTTACTTGAGGTATACACGAAAAATATTTACGGTAATTTAACATAAGTATCACAACATTTTCATGTTTCTGATTATTTATTTTATATTTCCAATTTTAAGACTTGAAATTTTTTGTGAAGTTTTTATTTTTTGCTTCCAAGCAAAACAGCAGTTGAAAATAGAACCGTTGGACTTATAAAATGATTTGTAAATATGTCCAATAAGTTTTATTCAGAATATTTATCCGAATCCTTGCTTTCTTACCCTTTGGAACAAATATAAACTATTTTACAATTTTCTTCACAAGTTTGAAATTTTATTGTTTCTTTAAATTTTATTATTGTTATTTTTAATAAAAGATTTAGAAATTAATAATATATTCCTCACTAAAGTCATTTAAAGAGATAGACTTGAATATTAAAAGCAATTCAAACAAAACGCATTTATGCCAATGGAAGACAATGAATTCAATTATAATGTGAATTAAATTTTCGTTATTGTATTTTCTTGATTTGAAAAGAAAATATAAAAAAATGTAATCTTTATTCCAGTATTTATATTGAAAAATAAATTGCTAAATAAATTTAAATAAATCAGTTTTACATTAGAATTTAGATTTTAAATAAAAATAATGTAGTTAAATAGTAAAATTTTCCTAAAATATTAAAACTTGTATAAAAAATGATTAATCACTTTTTAAAGAAGAAATTCTATTAGCAATTTTATGAGCGAAAGAAAATCTTAATTTATTGATTTTTACTTATAAGGAAACTAAAAAAGTATTTTGTATTTTACTTTATGCATAAATTAAATGATTATGTACATAAATATTTTAATTTGACATTTTATTAAAATTTTATTTAACAAGGAATTTATCAAAATAAATGATTTTTTATATATGGGAACTAAATAATTTAACTGATATCAATAATCCCGATTAAAATGTTAAAATTACTGATTTATAATCAAATAAATTCATTTTGTTAATTGAGTACAACATTAAACTAGTGTGTACTCTAATTGGCAATATTTCACGATTTTCACATTCATAATATGTATCATTCATACTCTCCGATTAATAATGCACACGCAATATCTGATTTATTAATTCTGTTATTAAAAGCTATCATGCAGAGTAGTTAATTTTAAAATAGTACTGAACTATTTAAGAGTTAGCTTTAACGAATCAATTCAAAACAAATGGACTGATGTCATGATCATTAAATGTCATAAGTCTAAATTACCTGATTGTAAACTAATGGACAATTTAAATTAATGGAATTTCCTTAAATGGTATAATGCTTGACAATGTAGTCTTGCAGGAACATTTTGGATTGCTACGATTTTAAGTAGTCACATAATGTTTCCTTGGATAATTTCTATTTCGTCTACTTTTCCGAAACTCGTAGTAGGAAATATTAAGTTAATAAATGCAGCAAATCACGGAAATTTGAGAATAATGCATGGAAAAGCAGATTAACTAAAATTTCGTCCTACATTACCACAATTAACTTGCCACAAAAGTCATTTCAAGGATTGTTAAGGATAAACTTGCGTGATTTTAATTCTGAGAAGTGTGTTATTCGCATGCGTTAGAGGCTTTCCTTTGAGTTAACTTACAATATTAAAGGTGAAGAGTATAAAGTAAGGTACTCTTTGACATGATTGTTCTATCATTAACATCCAAATTATTAGTATAACTAGAAAAAATGATTTTAACAAACACTGCAATGATGTATGTTACAAACAATTTAATCGCAAATTATTTATGTGTACAAATGGTCAACAACTTGTGTACACATAAAAATTTATGTGATACTCCAGTATTTCTTAAAATCTGATGTATTATTAAGTTTTCCAAAAATATATATTCCTAAAATGAAATCAATTGATATCATTGTATATTATATTAAGTTAAAAAGCTCTATATACTTACAAAGCAAGCATATATTTGAAGAAATGTCTTAAATGTACTTCTAAAACTAAGGTGAATTTTAGTGACTCTTAAAATTCTCTCTATGATACTAATTTAAAAAAAATACATGTTTTTACAGAGATTTGTTACAATTATTAATAAATCATATTAAACAAATCAATATAGTACAACATCACAAAACAATAACAAAGCATTTGGATATATTTCCAAGTGTTACTGTCTCTTTTTCTTTATTTATATACTGTCACACACCTCTATGTTTTTCTAATCAAGAGATTTTATGATATTTACATGTTATGTTTCAGATATTTAAGAAATACTCTTTTTATTGGAAATATGTTCACAAGCAGATTTAGTTTGGATATGACTTATATAATTTTTGTTATTTTCTTTCGCCTTTAATTAGGATACCAAACACAAATTATATTTGTTATGACAAACTGTCTACTCTTAAGACATTATTTTTTTAATTTATTCAAATGTATTTCTCATTTTGCATACACGTTTTCATTTTATTATTTACTATTTAAGTCAATTTAGTAAAGTTTAATACAATACAGCTAGTATTTAGGAAGCTCAACATATAAAATTCCATAAAAAATCTATATAAAATGGAAACCTTTGGGAAAATACTTGAGTTTAATCTCAATATGTAAATATTTTTGTTAATATTTATTTCATTTTCAAAGATACAACTCATATTCAAATGATTTCATACAATTTTTTTTTATTTTGATTTGCAATACTGAATTATATTTTAATTTTCAAAATTAAATTTAATTATTTTTTGCTTAATAAAAGCGAGATTAAAAATAATCAGGGATGTGAAAATAAAAAAAAAAGAATCACGTATTTAAAACTTTTTTTCATTTAGTAAGCAATATCAATATGATGAGCAAACCAATAATATAATAATTCCATTTATGGATCTGTTTAAAGGGAAGTAAAAATGAAATCAATACTGAAACATACCAAAATAAATACTTCTAAGCGCATTTACTGCTTGAAATAATTCCGGCTTCCGCATTCATGCAGTTGAATAACACAAGAGGCTTGTCTAATCAGAAATCGACAAACTTGGATCTATTTAACGTATCAAAATCAAAATCCTTTGCCCTAAAGGCAGTAAGGAAAGATATTCCTTTTAATGGAAGAACTCAGCGTAATTTCTTCATACCACAGTTTTCTCTCGAAGGAATACCCAATGTAAGTCGCTTTCTTAAAGAAGAAATAGTAGAAAAGTAGAGGGAAAAGAGGAAAAATTAAAGAAAAAATCGCCAACTCAATAACGTTCCCCGAGCAAACTCTTCCAGTTGGCATCTTTAATGCATGAAGCTTGTTTAACAAACGCTAGTAGCATTTAGAAAGATCAGGTTTTACCGAAAAAGGAAAACATACTCTCTTCTGCATAAGAAAAACTTTTTTCCAGAATATTGTAAGTTGTAAAAGAAAAAAGACAAATAAATAAGTATCGTTGCTATATCTCTGAGAATATTTTGAAAACCTCTAGAAAAGGGGTACAAACTTCTTTAACTTTTTTATTGCAAATGCAAAACAACATCGATATTATTTTGTTTGTACAAGAACTGTCATTCTAATATGTAAAAGCGAAAATTGTAAAGATTAGCCTGAAGATATATTTCTAAGATGGAACTTTGTAAAATATCCAAGTGCCCATATTTCATTTCTTTATTGAATATTTGCATATTTTGACAAAAAAATTCTCCTTTTAAGAGCATTAATATATTTTAAATTATTATGGACTTACTTCTCAACAATATAAAAAAAACTGTTTCAATTTAAAAATTATTCATGTATTTTTTATTCTGAAGTACAACGCGCAATATAAAGAAAAATTGGCAGATGAATATTTGTATTTTTCCTGTGAACAATCTTAATTAAATCTTAAATGATTATCCAGAGATTTTACACAAATGTACATATTCTCTATTTAAACATTCACAATTCATAACACTTTTGAAGAATATTTCCAAATACAAGAATAAATCTTCAAGAACAACAAGAATAAATCTTCCAACAAAAAATATTGATTCGTAGTTTAAAAAAACAACTAGTTTTAAGGACTGAAGAATGAAAACCACTTTAATGATCCGATTCTGTGGCTCTTATCACGTATTTTAAATACTGTTTTGAAATTCAATTTCAAGCATTAAAAAAGGTAAATTATTATTTATTAACTTCATTCTTAAAATTTCTTTTAAATTATTAGTAAATTATTAGTACTTATTATTAGTACTACAATAAATTAATATATTAAATGCATCACACAATATTTGTAAACTTTTGTAATAGCATGAACATATACAAATGTAACATACCCATTTGAAACGCTACTTTTGTAGATTGCATAACAAAAAACAATTCCTTTTAAATCACATTATTTAATAAATAATGGTTTTAATATAATTTCAAATAATTTGATAATCAAATTACAAATTAAAAATTACTGAAGAATGGAAATTGTCAAATTATTTATGATAATGAACAGAAAAATAAAATATCAGTAATAATCAAATTAAAGCATCAAATATAAAAAATTACATTTTTTGAAAAAAAAAATCCTTTTTTGTAAAAAAAAAATGATTTCCAGAAATTTTATAGTAATTTTTTGCGTTTTTAAATATGTGTTCATGTAAAAAAATAGAATTATTACATGTTGGAATAAAAGATAAGTGAATACAATTAAAAGATGCAGAATACACGTGACATATCAATGAAAATAAAATGATAACACCAATTGAAATGCAATTAAAATAGCAAATATGTAAATTGTAGAAAAATTCTTATCAAACAATGAAAAATCATTCAGTCATTTTAACTGACTGAAATATATATAAATGCAAATCTAAATAAGACTCCAAATGGTTGGAAGTTTAATAAATATTCGTTATTTTTTCTATTTTTTGAAATAGTTAATTATATATAATAAATTATAGAAGTATAGTTTCTATAATTTACAAGGCACTGAAAATAAATTTTCAAATGAATAATAAGATAAAACCTGATTTAAAAAAAAAAAAAAAAAAAAAAAAATTAAATTTTAGAAAAGATACAATTTTTTAAAAAAAAATCTGTTTCTTTAAATAAACAAAATAATGCTATGTACTTTCGTATGTACATATGTGCGTAGATAATGTAATTTTTACAAATTCTGCTTATATATATATATATATTCTATAACTGCCAATTTTCGGAGAGTAATTATCGGTACCAATAGATAGCACCACTACCAAGCTGAGCATTTTTATGAATTATAACAATCTTATTCAAAAAACCTCATTTTGACAGTGATAGACTAGAACCCGTTTTCTATGAGTAGTGGACACTTTTCATTACAGATCATCTTGTTCTGTTTTGATGTCAATCGAATATTTCATTTCGCTCTCTTTTAATGAGAGTCTTAATTATTAAATATAATGTGTTTAATATTTTTATTTGCCTGTAGTATGCTTATTTATTAAAATGTTAATCAAATGCGGAAAAGTTATTGATTTCGAAAGCTAGTAGAAAAGCTGCACAACTTGGGAACTGAACATGTTTAGTGACTACAAATCTGATTAACTATTTTGGATAAGTACAATTTCTTTTTTGTAATACTTTTATTTCAGTTAAAAATGAAATTTTATAATATGTAACATATTTTCTTTTCATGAATAGTAAAAGTGTACTTAGAATGACGAATTATCGTACAGAATTAAGAAATATTAAATATTAATTTATGAACGATGTGTATCTTAAAATACATAATTTAGAAAGTATTATGAAATTTTACGTTGCAAAATCTAAATAATAATGATTAGAAAGCGAGCGATTTTGTTCTGAAGTAGGTCTAAGGTTTGGTAGGTTTGTAGCCACTGGGCCATTTACCTTGATTTTATAGTGAAATTGATTGGAGCCTAAAATTAATCTGCATAACAAATAGACAGTTCTAGCACACACAAATAAATTTTATGCAATAATTTTAACTCAAGGAATAGTAAGTACTCCCAAGGGATTGTACAATACATGGCAATGAATATTTGTAATAAAAAAAAAAAATAGAAAAATTCAACTTCTTGATTTACATATTTAAATGAAAAGAATAATTTACAGAAACAAAATATTTGTACAAATACAATTATTTACATACAAACATTAAGGAAACAAAATTCTTGATTAATACAGTTATACATGATAAAACAATCAAATTTATTTAATTGTTTGTTTGAGATCTTCTTAATAATAATAAAAAAAGACATATATATATACACACATATATAACAACTTTTTTTATATAAATATGTATAGAAGTTAAGAAGGAGAAATAATTATCTACAAAGTGTGTGATTAAGAAAAAGATTATGACAGTAGTAAAAGGAATGTAATAAGTGAGGGACAAAGTAAGTATACCACTTTTGTTATAAAGAAATAGGCACGATCATGTCTAATTACAAGGTTTGTTTGTAAGCATTCCGAAACTCTAGAGAAGAATTTGTGGAGTTGAATGGCAGCAATTATTTCAGATTATGAAATGTTTACTTATTTTGATTTTTTCATTCCCATTGAACATTTAGGGAAGTGGATCGAAAGATTTGTTTGTGGTTTAAGCCTCAGTACAGCTCTTGGTCTATGAAAATTAATTAATTGATATGGATTGTATTTATCAATTTTTTGAATTTCCGTATTAGAAATTTGGTAAAGTTTGTCATAAAATCTAAATGATAGATATTTTATATAGTTAACTAGCGTTAGTATGCCAAGGTTTTTTCTAATTTGTTCATTCCTAATGTAATAAACGGATTGCGTGATTAGTCTGAGCAATTTGCTTTGTTGAGCTTCCAGTATTTTAAGATTAGTTTCTGCAGCCCCGCCCCAAATTGGTGCTGCATATGTGATAATTGGTCTCAAGTAGGCTTTATAGATTAATAATTTATTGGGTAGTGAAAGCTTTGAGCTGTATGCCATAAGTGGGAAAAGAGTTTTTCTTCCCGCGATGAATTTATTTCTAATTTTATTGATGTGGTGTTTCCACGTTAATTTGGAGTCTATCGTGAGGCCTAAGTAATCGACCTTATTGGTCCAGGGGATATTGTATCCACCTAAATTGATCTGTGGGCAATGCGTTCTCTTCCTTGTAAAGAGAACCGCTTGAGATTTAGTTGGATTGATTTTAATTTTCCAGACCTTTAGCCATTCTTCTATGACCGTTAGGTGTTCAGTGAGATTTGAATGAATTTTCAAATGGCTTGAGCTGGTAGAAAGAATTGCCGTGTCGTCGGCAAAAAGACAGAGCATGGTGTTTTTATGTTGTGGGATGTCATTAATATATATATTAAAAAGAAATGGGCCCAGCAGTGATCCCTGTGGGACGCCTGCATAAATGGGCTTATCATTGGACATGGTATTATTAAGCTTGACAGCAAATCTTCTGTTGGAGAGGTAGTTATTTATTAGTTTAATCATTGGAAACGGAAATTTATATTTTATAAGTTTGAAAATTAAGCCATAGTGCCATACTCTGTCAAAAGCTTTCTCAATATCGAGAAAGATTCCGCCAGTGGATTTTTTTTGAGAAATTCCTTCAGAAATTTTCTCGACTGCTCTAAGGAGCTGATGTGTAGTGGAGAGGTTTCTCCTAAATCCAAATTGTTGTGGAATAGTAATTCTGTGGTTATGATCATATTCTAATAGGATAGTAAGAATGATTTTCTCTGTAATTTTGGCCAACGTGGGAAGAAGGGATATAGGTCTGTAGCTAGTGGGGTGAGATTTATTTTTCCCTTGCTTATGAATTGGAATGATGATTGCCTTTTTCCAAGCTAAAGGAAAATATCCGATTTTAATAATACTATTGATAATGGATGTTAAATAGCAGATGGCCCTGACCGGGATTTGTTTTATCATTCTGTTGTTAATTCTGTCATGGCCCGGACTCTTTTTAGTTTTTAAGTTTTGGATAATTTCCTCAACATCAGAGGCGGCAATTTCTTTCAGTTGTTGTTGAGGTAAGTTGTTATTTTGCAAGACATGGGAAACCTCACTTTGGATGAGCTGCTCAATAGTTGGGTTGGGAATGTCATTAGTCTTAAATTGCGTTTCAAACGAATTGGCAAGACATTCCGCTTTTTCATTATTTGTAGTGGCTACAGTTGTGCCATCTATAAGTGGTGGGAGAACCTCGTATGATTTTTTTCTATTATTGACCGCTCTCCAGAAGGAGCCATCCTCCGCATTAAGGTTGGATAGATAGGAGTTCCAGGTTTTTTGGGTATGGGTTGTTATTTCATATTTAATTTCACGTTTTAAGGCATTAATCTTGTTTTTAGTGATGGGGGATTTGGTTCTATTAAACTGTTTTCTAAGCCTGTTTCTTTCTTTAATTTTAGTAATAATTATGTCGGGTAGGAAATCAGTATTCATGTTGGGTTTGGTGAATTTACTAAACTCAAGTGCTGAATTAATTATGTTTGTAATGTTACTCGCTTTTTCTTCAATTTGATTGGGGGTAACAGCTATTTTAAAAGCTTCTGTTGGAATAAGTTCATTAATTTTGCTTCTAAATTTGTTCCAATTATGGTAGGTGGTCACCCCTTCACTATGTTGTTGTGTCGGTAATCCGAAGTAGATAAGTACTGGGTAGTGATCAGATGGTAACTCCTCCAGTGTAGTCAACTTCATGGGAGGTAGAACACCCCTGGAGAGCATGAGGTCAATAAAATTCCCGTGAGTACGGCCATAGTGAGTGGGTTTGTCAGGTCTGGAAATTATAAAATCTGTGTTGGAAATGAGGGAGTTAAACACAAGTCCAGAGTGATTGTTGTAGTTACAACCCCAACTGTGGTGCTTGGCGTTTAAATCGCCTGCTAGTATAATTTTATGGCTGATAGCAGCTAGATTTTCTATATCTGTGGCGAGTAGTGAGCTTTTGGTGGGGGGAACATAAAGTGACACAAGGGTGATGTCTCCTGAATTTGAGAGATGCAGTTTAACTATTGTGGCTTCAGTGAAATTTAAATTAGGTGTGGGGATATGCGAATGACTAATTCTTGATTTAATTAGAATTGCTGTCCCTCCCTGGGCTAGTGCTCTATCATTCCTGTATACATTATAATTTGGAAGTTTAAGAGAGTTTCCACTAGTAAGGTGGGTTTCTTGTAACATGATAATATCTGGATTATTTTTTATTACAAAGTTTTTGAATTCACAATATTTTTTGAGTATGCCGTTCGCATTCCATATCATAATCTTTTTATCGCCCATAACATTAATTGCCATTAGTACTATCTGTAATACTAAGGGCTTTCAGAAGAATGTTGAGTTTATCAGTCGGGTGGACAGCTTTTTCCAAGAGGGGGACAGATTGCAGAAGTGCTGGATAAGCTTTAAAAATTAAATTGATTTCCTTAAATAATTTCATAATTGATTGGACATTTTCAAATTGGTTGAAATCCTGAAGGGGGTTTGTGAGTTGGGGGGGGTTGTTGCTGAAGTGCTACTTTTTGGGCAGCTGCCTGGGCAAAAGTTAAGTCTTTTCTCTTTATGTTAGCAGAGGGGATAGTAGGGAGGACAACTTTTTTGTTTTTGTTTAATGGATTGGCCGGGCAACCCGCGTAAGAAGCTGTGTGATTGTTGCCACAGTTGCAACATTTAGGCTTCTCAAGTCTTTTGTGTGGACAATCTCTGGACGCGTGTTTATTTCCACATTTAACACAGTTAGGTTTAAGACGACACACCGTAGAGCTGTGGCCATATCTCTGGCAATTGTAACATTGAATCGGTCTGTTGTTAATATATCTCTCCACTTTTATGATGACATTCATTATTTCTTTTGTTTCAAAAATTTTTTGGGCTATTTCGTTTGAATTAAGTGTGATGAGGAAGCATGGGATAGGCTCCTTAACTCTGTGTCTTTTCATTACTACGACCAATTTTGTTCTGATTGAAAAGTTTTAAAATATCGATATCTTGAAAGTTTGATATTTTAAAACTCTGTTGAGATTATTTTAATTCACTTTGATTACTCTTATTGAATGTTATTATTTTGCACACAATAGAATTGTATTCAACATAAATTGTTGTAGTTTTGATTTAATTTTTTATAATGTTTTATTGATAAGCATACTTTCGATTTTTTTTATTTTATTTTACAGAACAAGCTTAATTTCAGGTGATAATTTATATTGTTCATTTTTAATAATATGTTACTTAATGTTAATATTACTTTTTAACAGTTTTGAAAAATATTTTAGGTTTCTTGCGAATAATATAAAATTATTTTGTGCAATCTTAAATTTTTATATTAATTTTAAATATTTTTAAACAAACAAAATATATTTACTATCTTCAAATATATTGTTTGTGTGTGTGTGTGTGTGTGTGTGTGTGTGTGTGTGTGTGTGTGTGT
>JAPDSC010141820.1:125090-152229 GCA_026290005.1 Latrodectus geometricus
GTGTGTGTGTGTGTGTGTGTGTGTGTGTGTGTGTGTGTGTGTGTGTGGTGTTATTATTAATAACGATCACTTTAAATATTGAACTTTATATCGATAATGTGAAAGTGACCCATTTGATCATTTTTAATATTGCGTTTTAAATATATAGTTATTTGTCATGTGGAATTTTTTTTATAGTTAAAATATTGCGTCATACTAAAAGTGTTTTATTTTGCTATATTTTTATCTAAGCATTATGACAAAATATCGTTTAACATTGATAGAATAACGAATATTGAATTTATCTTTTATTTTAAATGTGCATATATGGATGCAATATCAAATCGAAACTTATTTTTCGTCATTGAAAACGAATGTTGATAAAATTATAATTAGTTATATTTTTAGCTAATTTAAATTTAAAAAGTATGTTTTATACATTTTGTAACAAAATATTTATCTTAAATGTAATATCAATTCAATTTTGATACACTTTTATAGAAAACTGTTTTATGTTTACATTGTTAATGTTTATGAAATGTAAATTATTTACGAAATGTTTTGATGATTGATTGAATGAATGATTTCTGATTTTATATTGAAATTATAGTTAATAAAATGTAACAATTTTTCACTTATTTAAAATTAAGTAACTATTTAATTGGTTTTTATTTTCAAGTTCGTTTTAAATCTATGGATTAATTAATTGAAAACAGCCTTCATTGCAAAAAGGAAGAAAAATCTTCAAATTCTAGTTCCAGAACTACGTAAGGCTGTAGATGTTGATTTAACGATATCAAATTAAAAAAATGTGATAATGAAAAGTAATTATTTTGACATCAAATTCATGAAACAGTTATTAAAATCTATTATAACAGAAAGGATTGCCAGAGCAAAGAAATTTGGAGAAGTAGAAATTTAAAAAATTGAATTTGAACACCAGTTCCAGCTTGAATTTCTCAATATTCAGAATTTTGAAATAAAGAAATTACAAAGCAAATCGATAGATAGCACTTCTGCGGAAACATAAAATAGATATTTAAACAATGTCACCCTGCTCAATTCGAAAGAAGATGACATAAGTATATATTTAAATTTATTCAGGAGACACCAAGGCACTTTTAAACGAAAGGGAGATGCTACTCTTTTGCTTGAGAATCAAACTGAGACAGGAGATTATCCTTCGAAATCTCCGCATCCTTATCTTGTTTCCACACAATGTAAGGAAATTCCAAAGTCGGGAATAGAGAAACTGTTGTTTGAATGCAATATTGAGATGTCTCCATATGCTGCACCGGTGTTTCTAATACCTAAGCCAAATGGGACGTTTCGACTCTATGTCGATTATTGAAAATTAAATAATGTGACTAAAAATTCGCAACCTCATCCTACACTTAATGATTTGTTACGTGAAGTCATGCACGTTAGTTTTATTTCCACCATCGATTTCAAATCCGTAAATCATCAAATTACTCTGTTCAAAAACGTTTTGTTTGTCTAGGAAATATCGTTTGTTAATAATGCGAGTTTGATTGAATTAACAGCTTGGATTAAATTATTGGATTGAAGAATGTACGTGCAACATTCCAACGTTGAATTGACCATGTTCGAAATAAATTAACAGAGACGTTCTTATACTGTCTTAATTAAATGACGTAATCATCCCTTTTGAAGATTAGAAGGAAACATTTAGAAGACTTAGAAAAAATATTTATTTCAAATAACATGGAAATCAAGAAAACTGTAAATTTTCTACATTGGGTAGAGCCTGAAGTTGATTCTAAAAAGACATCATCACTTCAAAAGAATACATGCTTCTAAATCTTTTAAACAAGAGTCCAGACTTTCTTTCCATATTTTCCTGGTGTAAGCATTTCATAGCATATTTTCTGAGATTTCAATTCTTTAGCAACTTCACTGAAAAAGGTTATTGTTGGAGAAGGTCACAATGCAAAGATTGAAAAATGGTTGAAGCTCAAAAAAGAATGTTGGATTAATCTCCAATCCCCGATAAAAGAATCCAAATAAATTATATTTTATAAGAACTGATATTAGCAATTATCCATTTGTGCAAAGCTATTCCAAAATAAAGTTTCTGTTGAATATCCAGTAGAATTTCCCAGTCAACAGTTAGCCAGTGTTTAAAGAAATTCTTCCATCAATATTAAAGTGGCTAATGAGTCTGAAATTGCCTTCTAAAAACTGTCCAGGTGGGTACCACAAATTGAAAAGTTTTAGTTTGAAAATAATTTACATTCCTGAAAAATCGAATGTTATAGCGGCCTTGCTTTTGTGGTTTTCTTCAGAGTTATTACATTGTGTCAGTATGTCTCCCATCAAGAGGACCGTCAAAGATGTGTAAAGAAAAAATTGAAAATGAAAAACTGAATTTTTTAAGAAAGCTGACAAAAGAGCAGATATTTTAAATTACGACGACTGCGGACTTCTAATGAATTAAATTATATTACATCAATATTTGCATGATCTGACTCTGAAGAAGTTGCTTTTACTCAAGAACCAGAAAATGTTTTAAAATGTTATCATGATGCTCTATTGGTATATATCATGGATCAGAAGGTATGCATTACCGTATTTCTCACAGATATTACTGGACGGGAATGAAGAAGTTAATTTCTAATTATGAGGAAATTTATGCTGACTGCTCCGGTTATAAAGCTTTATACCAGAAACCTGCTGGTTTATTGCGAACTCATTTATAGATTTGAAGCCTAAGCCATGGATCTATTTGGACCACTTCCAGATACAGATGAAAGAAAGGGATCTTCACTGTTGAAGATTGTAGAACAAAGTGGGTTGAATGTTTTGCAATATCCAACGCCACTATTAAAAATTGTGACGTAACTTTAATTGAAGAGGCGTTTCTTAGATACAGACTTTATCGTCACGTATGTAGTGATATGGTAAATAAATTTGACTGCACGTACATTTAAAGCATAACTGTTGCATAATAGATCAATGAAGAATCTGCTATGCAACAGGTATCATTCGTACTTCGAATATAACAAGAATGAACTCATGTTCATCATTCTCAAGTAAGTCAAGTCTGTTGTAAAAACTATGATCTGAAACTAATATTTGCTATACTTGTTAAGGATATTAACACCTCGTGGGCTACACACTTACCTTTAATTCGTTTCGCTAAGAATACTGCAAAATGTAAAAACACAGATTTTACATTTTGCACAATCTTCTTTTTTCCTTCATTTTTTCTCAACTCTGCTTCTTTTCTTTCATTTCCAAAACTGCTTCTTTTCTTCAATTTGAGAAGAAAAAAATAAATAAATAAATAAAAACCTTCAGAATTGTTGGTGATGTTTGCCATGATATGAGAGCTACTATAAATGTTAATAGCTATGCACCGGAAATTATAACTTCGTAATTTTTTCTGGCGAAATTTAACTTGTAGTTCAGCCAAATCAAAACCAAAGAATAGTGTAAGAAGATAATTTAAGGCCCAAGAGAAATAAATAAAACTTTCCATAAATACTTTTTAAATGGAAATACTACGTACGTTTGATAAAGGGAAAATTTATTTGATATCAAAAACAAATCATGAATGATTTAGTTTCTTTCTAAGTATTTTCACGTCGATTTTCAGGTATAAATTATTTATCATCACTCAATAAAATGATTTAAGATTTGTAATAAATTTACAAATGCCTCTCTTTAAACTAAAATGTGATTTTGATATATGATACCCCTTTCTACTTGGATTATGAAATATAAGTCATTTCATGCCTATAAATGTATTATTTTTTTCAACAAATCTATTTTTAAATTTCCATTAAATTGAGTGTTCATTTTAAAATAAATTAATAATTTATTATTTATAATAAATTATAATAAATATTAAGTTATTAATTAAATTAAATAAATAATTTATTTCATTCAATTGCTTTCTTTAAATAAGACACAAAATATTTTGCAGCAGCCTTTGAGTTAAACTGGACAATGATATTTTCGGTAATGGTAAAATGAATGTTGCTTAAGATTGAACTCTAAAGTATACCATTTCTCACAACATCTTAGCTCTTTTAAAGATTTATAGCAGTCGTAGTAACCGCAAAACATACAAAGTGGGCACGTTCCAATTTTTTATCAAATTAAAAATTGTTTCACGTGTTTTTTTATTATTGCGGCATAAAAAATAAGGCTATGAAGTGCTGTTCTAATGCATCGCATTCTAAATCAAAGTGTGTTTTTTTTTTTTTAATTTGTTAATATATGTAATTAAATACAGGGTGATCCAAAAGTCAGGACGAACTTTAAAAATGAATAATTCGAAAACGAATCGCGATACAAAGATGCGGTTTGCACCAAACTGATGGAAAAGAAACCGGGTTTTGTGTGGCAATGAAAAAAAAATAGTTCTGTTGGTGACCAACAGATGGCGCTATCCGATTTCTTATGTAGATTAGGCAAAGCAACAAACGATATAAAAAGAAGCAACTGCAGCAGGTAATGGTAGTCGAAACTGGTATGCATCGAAATGCTGTCCATAGTTGAGAAAGCCCTCTTAGTTAAACTGTTTTATAAGAATTCGGAAAGTGCCATTGCGGCCTTGCGAGCATATCGCTACATAAAGGGTATGCGAGATAGGAAAGGACCAATAACCTGTTCTGCATTGAACAAAATTGTGAAAAAATTTGAAGCTACAGATTCTTTGGCGTCATGTCAAAGAAGTAGACGTCCCTCAACTGCAGCTGCTGTTGCCACGACAGTGGAGCAGACGGTGCAAGCCATGTCGGCGGTTGCTGCACATGGGGAGTGCAGTGCTCGAGAAGTTTCGAGGCAGACAGGAGTGTCGTACGGAAGTGTCTGGAGAGCGCTGCGAGTAACTTTGCAACGGTATCCCTACAAGTTGCAACATAACCAAGAACTGAAACCTCCTGACTTCAGCTCTCGCCGACATTTTGCGAATTTGGTCTTCAATATGATGGAAGAGCAGCACGACTGGCTTCACACTGTGCTTTGGACAGATGAAGCACATTTCACACTCTCTGGCTCTGTTAACACCCACAATTGCCGAGTGTGGACCACAGAAAATCCACATGCATTTGTTGAAGTACCCTTGCAACAGCCTAAAGTGACAGTCTGGTGTGGCTTCACTGCTGATTTCATAATTGGTCCATTTTTTTTCGAGGAAGTTACACAGATAGGTTTCCAAACAGTTTCTGTCACCAGTAAGCGATATCTAGCACTGTTACAGAACAGCATTATTCCTGAACTGCAAGCGCGACAGGCACTCCAAACAGTCACCTTTATGCAAGATGGAGCACCACCTCATATTGCTCTGCCTGTGCAACGCCTGCTACGCTCAACATTTGGGGAAGATCACATTATCAGTCGCTACTTTAATCACGCATGGCCTCCAAGATCTCCCGATCTCACACCCTGTGACTTTTGGCAGTGGGGCTTCTTGAAGTCAAAAGTGTACCGTGACCGACCGACATCACTAGCGGCACTGAAAGATGCCATCCGCCAAAATGTGTCTGCCATAACGCAAGAAATGCTACTAAATGCTGTGAATACTGTGGTGACTCGTCTCACAGCTTTACTTCTGAATGATGGACAACACATTGAACATTTACTGTAGTAGGTACTAATTAACTGTAATTAATCTGACTTCATTAATCATTTTTTCATTTGTTAATCATCTTTTTTTGCAATAAAACACTATAGCGCCATCTGTTGCTTGCCAACAGAACTATTTTTTTTCATTGCCACACAAAACCCGGTTTCTTTTCCATCCGTTTGGTGCAAACCGCATCTTTGTATCGTGATTCGTTTTCGAATTATTCATTTTTAAAGTTCGTCCTGACTTTTGGATCACCCTGTATATTTCTCTATGAATGTAATTCTTAAAATAAGTGCTTATAATTATTTAAAATCTAAGCTAGTTTCTTACTTATGAGTTATATGAAAGAAAGCAATTGATTAGTTTAAATTTCGCAATAGTAATTATGTGTTACTAAACTTGAGACATAAAATTTTTTATTAATCTTCCTGTTGTAAAATATTTTGTCATTCATAACATGTGTATCTGCATTCAATGTATCTGTTTAAACAACTTAAAGTTTTTTTAAAAACTTTTCAAAGAAAATACATTAATTTATATTATGGATCCACACTAAATGCAGTCACTGAAAAATATTGTTTTCTTAAAAGAAATATGTTGATTTTTTTATGGGTGGTATTGTGGTTACTTAAAGTTGCTATTGAAGAAACCCAGAAAATAACTCTATTATAAATATCTCAATTATTACACATAACATAGCCTTTACAATTAAAATAGTAAGTAAATATTTAATAACTACATGCATTAAAATTCTTAAAGTGAAATTAACAACAGGAATGTTCTATTAAAACTGCTGAAGTAAATACAATTAATGTTGCAAGTGATAGACAAATATTTTTGTCAACTTTAAACTGAAGTTGAAAACATATTTCCTTACTATTCTATGAAATAATTTAAATAAATAATATAATAAATACACATAAATTCGAGATATCTTTGAAACCAAATATGATTTTAATAGATCTTTTGAATTCTTTCCTATCAGGCGATTCTAAGAGCGTACTTTTTATGGAAAGAGTAAAAATGTTCAATCAACTCAATCTTTTCGAAGAAAATGAAATCTCTCCAAATGAATTGCAACTGATTTTAGTGTCAGAAACATGTGTCTTGTATCTCATCTAGCGGTCACTCGGAGTTAATGGAACTCGTCGCACGTTCGCATCACAATCAACCCTCTTCTCAGCAGTCTTTTGGCAGACATCATTGGACGTTCCTTCCAGCTGACCAGTCTTTCTCTTTCAGATGTAGAAGTTTCACGGAAGTAAACATGCCTCAATTGCTTTTCCGACAGTTGAAATGGTTAATATTGTTTCAGAATTATCCTATTGTACATGAATTACTTAAATTAAAGCGAAAACATGACATGTGCTATAATATGTATTTTCTCGTATTTGTATTGGGAGCACATTCATATAAATAGTTTCTGATTATATTTGTCAAAAATAATCGAATATAAATGTATAAAATATTAATCAATATCAAACTTAACATATAGTTTTGAAATATATAGAGTGGGATATAAATAAATCTTAGTAAAAATTATATATTTTAGTATAAAATAACGTTGTATTTTTTTATTTTTAATTAAATAATGATTTTAAATAAAAGTTTTATCTAAAAAAATCATGATTAAAAATAGATTCTTAAACTAATTTAATATCTATACCAAAAAAAAAATGGTACATTGATTCTTCTCTTTCATATTCTATAGTTGAAACTATAATTGATATCATATACCTTCCTAAATACCTGTCTAATATTATATACGTATAAAGTAATAATTATATATATAATAACAATATGTATTGATGTATTATTCTGAATATTATATTTATATAAAGTATGTTTACTTAAGATACAGAATTTATTACGTCATTTAGTTTTTCCCCATATGCAAATCTTTTCATCTTTATGTATCAAATTAAATATTGATTCATTACTAAATGTATTATTCAAATCAAGGAAATAATACATTTACCGTAGTATACTCTTTCTTAGAAGATAAAATTGTTTTTCGTATAATGTATCAATAATATAATTGATTTCATACAAATGTTTTCTTATAAATGATCCATTTCAGTGATGCTCATATAATAATTACTTTTTGAAAACTAATCTAATTTTGTATTTTATTTTATATAACAGATGGTAATTAATATTCGTTTAAATGAGATAAAAATATTATTAAAACCTATATTTTTAAATTGATGTAATCTGAGAAAGTAAAAATTATATAACTCATATTTTACTTATTTTCTAGTAAACTCAGTATTTTGATTCTGTTTGTGTGAATACATATATTATTCTCCTTCTCAATAAATTACTGTTTAGTCTCAGCTGTTCTTCCAATAAAAATGAAAAATAATCTTTTTGGAAAAATCAACCAGCAGAAAAGAATAAAAACCATTACTTCGTTTGAAAAACGTTTTCGTAAATAAATACAACAGAATTTTCTTAATAAAGCTCTGGATAATCCAGAAATTCGGTTTATCGCCAAAGTGAGATCAACGGTGAGATTTATCAAGAATAACCAATGCCCATGACTTAATGCAGTCGATACATCCGATAAGGTTTCAGACAAAAGCCAAGGCAGAATAAATACCTTTTATTAATCATGTGGAACGCTTTGGGGCCCTTTTATTTTATTGGAAACCCAGAATCTTCCTGATGATGATGATGATTATGGCCAAAGTTCGAAAGAAACAAAGCAAAACAGCGTCATGATGAGTGGTCTTTGATGGCCTTTGTCCCATAAAAAGGAAGCTGATGTAGCATGTTAAATAATTTTTTTTTACGGATATTATGAATAGAATATTCAATAATCTGGATTTTCATTAATCTGTGAAAATTGAGACATATTGTTCAGTTTAGAAGTAACAGGAGAAAAAATTTAACTATTTTTGGAAAAGAAATTATTTTTAGTGTACAAAAGAAACTCTCAGTGAAGTTCAAGTTTGCAAAATCAAAACATTCATTTAAATTTTTAAATTATTAAAAACATTATAGAATTTAAGAAATGTGTAATGATCTAATGTTCAAGATATGTTATATTATTAATGTGAATGTTTCAAAATAAGATTTGCAATAACTTGAATTGATGTATTCAATCAAAATTAATTGTGTGAAGGGCATTGTATGTATATCAAGAAAATTTAAAGGCTTTCTAAAACTACAATATTCATTTTACAATTAAAGTTTATAGTATATAAAATTCCATTCCATTAAAATCTTATTTGATTCTCTTATAGTATTACTTCCTTTGATATGCAAAGAACCAATTTATAATTAAATTTATATTAAATATCAAAATATTGAAAAATCCTAGATATTTTCTAAACATATCAGAAATTTCTTTTAATTGTAATTATGATATTAATTGTAAACAAGTATTCTATGATTCATTTAGAAAGACAGATTTATAGAACTTTTACAGTAAAATATAAAATTTTCATTACATTACAAAACAATTTTTATTGATAATATTTATAAATAAAACTTCATAGATATTATCTAAATTATTATAATAAAATTAAACTTGTTTTGAAAATGGTAAATATTTTAAAGGTTTTCAGAGTTTGCAAATTATTTTAAGTATGTTTTCAATATTTTTATAAGACGTTTAGCTAGTTTTTCCTATATTTTGTTTCTTCGCTACATGATATAAATTAATTTGAAAACATATTTCTAGGCATCCATAAATATCGAAGTGAATAATGTCTTATTAATGAATTATTCTTTTTGATATTCTTTTATATTTTTTCATTGCATTTTAATTATTGTATAGAACTTTTATGCAATATTTTATTTTACTTTTGTAATTTGCTAATGTTGTTAATAAACAAAGCAGCATGAAAGAAGCAAAGCATTAAAAACTAAAATAACGATGGAAATTCGATAAGAAAATTAATTTACACTTCTTTCCATTAGATGTAAAAATTCCTTTGATAACAGTTTTTACTTATCTTCAAATTTTTTATTTTTATATTTAAAGAGCGTAATGAGAATATTGTATTGAAATGAAATTAATTTCAAGCTTGATATTTATAATCAAATGGAAATAAATGAAAAAAGAATTTAAATTAATTTCAAATAAAATTTATTACATTGATTTCTTTTTGCTAAAGGATAGGTTTATGCGAAAAACAAAATTAGCTGTAAATTAAAGAAACATTTCTGAACATTCTTCTGAAGCTGAATGATCCTATTCCTGGTACACAATTTTTAATTTCTCCAACATTCTCAATCAAAAATTCCTGATTTTATTTTTAATAAATACGACTCGTATTTATTCTTTTACAACATTGGAAATTATTTTTCTATTTATATTATTCTGTTCTGTATTATTTCTTACTTTGATATATTTAAGACATTTTCTTTTATTCAATGTAACACACTACAAATAATTTATACTAAAAGAAACTAACTTATGTATATTTTACTTTGTTTTTTAGGAAATACTTAAACAGAATAAATGAATATGTACGATAAAATAAGTAAATTATGTATAATATTTATTTCGCAAATGCATTTTCTTTTTATCTAATAATTTCGACTCCTTTGTACTATAATAAATGCTCTTTTATTAAATAAATTTTGTATAAGGTTCAATACAAAAATGTCCGAATATATTTTATACACCTATTATACATTTTATATAAATGTAAGCATTGATAGGTAGAGAAGTAAATAGAGATGGATTTTAGTTACATGGAATTCGCAGGATTGCGAGAAAAAGAAAGTTAATTGGTTAAATTTGCATGAACATTATTATGTAGCTATTGTAGAATTTTCATTATGAAACGCTATCAGTTGAAGTGCCATCGTATTAAACACCCTTCCAAATTAGTAAATAACATTTTAAGAAATTTTAAAAATTCCACAGTTGGATAATTTTTAGAAATTCAATCTAATATTCGGAGTACAGGATATTCATTGATGCCTTATGAAATGGTGGGGTTATTATTTGCAATTATTCCTCATATTGAACCGATATTAGAATCATTAAATCTGTTTGAATAAAATCAAAAAAGAATACATATGAGATCAAGTGATTAAGAAAAGCATTACACATGACAAACACAACATACAAAAATATATGAATTATGACACATAAAACCAAGCATAGGTCAAATCACAATGAACGCAAGAATTATATCTTAACATTCGTGGTGGTGGATTAATTTTTGTAGTGCAAGCCATACTCAAATATCAAGGAAGGAAAAAGAAAAATAAACTTAAGCTTTTACAGCAAACAAGTATGCTTTCATTATTTATTGTAAAACCGCTATGTCATAAAAATACTGTATACTGATTCAAAAAATATTTGCATATAATGAAGTGAATTTATTGTTATTGAAGATAAACATACATTTTCACAAACAAGTGGAATTCTCCTCGATTGCTTTTATCGAAAAAAATTGAATTCTATAAATGATAAATCTTGATTAAACAACATAGCTTTATTTCAAAATTCTAAATTACTTTGAAATTATTTTAAGTTTAATACATCAAAACCAATACCTGTTTTACATTTCTGTCAATATTTTTTCATAGTAATTTTGGAAAATATTAAATCATTGCTCTATCTAATATATTAAAAATGATTTCTTTATTTCAATGTTTCCATATTTCTTTGACGAAGGAAATATACCTTGAACATGTAAATTATTCTTAGGAAACTCACCTACTAGATTAATATAGTAATTAATAACTTTTTTTCGATAACAAGCAATAATAAGACTTTTTATGTTCATCTCATATGAGAATCGTATGCAGAAAGTGTTAATGTTTTTAAGGCAATATTTCTTCAAAGAAACCAATCTAAAAGCAGACAGCTGATCTTAAAATACATTATTATATTAGTTTGGGGAAAAAGTAATCCATAATTTTTCGGTAGACGTCTGTAGTGATCGATATCTCGTGGGGTATATATCAAACAATTTCAGATTTATGCTTGTTGGAAAGGTGACATTTGACACTAAAATATCCTCTTGCAGTTTTTTGTTTGATTAATTCAGTTACGAGTACAAGGTTTTAAAAATGGAAGACAACAAACAGAAAATTCGATACATTTTCGTTTTTCTCTTGTAACGGTGAAAAAGATAGCCGGGTGGCTAAAATTGTGAAAGGTGTTTATCATCCTATATAAGACTGTAACAACCAGTTACGTACAATTTTTGTTTGTCGATTTCGTTCGAGTATTTTTGATGTTAGAGATACACCTCACATGTGGATACAGCATTGTCGAAAATGTCTGTAAAATATCAAAAATGATCGAAGTTAATCGCATGTCAGCAGTCGTAACGCGCAAGACCAAAAAATCTACATGAAAGCTGTTTTAAACCATTTTACAAAGTGAACTCAAAAGAAGTTACATAAAGTTCACGTAAAAATAATGGATTTCTTTTTCCCCAACCTAATATTTGAGTGATGTGAAAGAAAGAACATGAATATGACTTTCTTTTGGGCTTAATTTAAATCGAAATACTAAATTTCTAAATAAAGAAAACATAGCTTTCTGATAAAAACCCCTTTTGGATTTGCATATTAATTTTCAAAGTCGGTAATATCCCGACTATATTGTCACGTAGAATAATTTGGAAACTCGTAACGCAAAGCTTTTTATTTTACTCTCAATATTCGTGTTAAACATGAGAACTGAATTACATCCTGAGCTACTTGCTCTTTTATACAGTAACAGAAAGGCCTGGGGCACCTTTCCAGTAAATCAAAGAATTGTTTTGAACATAAATGCATACGAATTTAAACTTAAAAATTTCCACACGCTTGTGCGAGATTCGAAACTAGGCTGACTCGATGAAAGTCCGCTGCCATGCAATCTAAGCCACAGCAATCTCGGCTGGACAACATTTGAAGCGGCAATATATTTATAAATATCCGTGAGATGTTTTCATTTTATAATGTTTTGAGACTTCATTTCAAAAGAAGAAAACAATCCCAAAGATAAGCATAAAATTTAAATATATCTCATAAGCCAGTTGTTTTCTCAATTTTGATTTATTCAAATATCATAATATTTAGATATATCATGTGAGCTACTGAGATTTTCTCTATACTATTATTATTCATAAAAATGTTCATTTTTATTTTCTCATCCATGTTTGCTAACTGTATGGTCTAGATTTGACAACAAATGTTCTTTTTTTGAAAACCCAACGATTATTTGCCAATTTGAAAACGTAAGATCATTTGCCACTGTCTTGTAAATATTTGAATCCCAGAAAGATTTTAAGCGTGACACAAAATTGTCATAAATATATTTAGCTTGTCAAAACATGCTTGGTTAAAAAATTATACTTTTATAAAATTATCAAATTTATTCCATAATTGGTATTAAGCGAGTTAATGATAATGAAATGACAAATCTCACATGTGAGTAAGAAATTGTTTCCTTCCTAATTGCAAATAATGCTATTTTTCCGTTATAAAGGTATAAAAAATATTTCTTGATGTATGTGAAAATATATATACACACACATTACTCAAATTAATCTTTTATTTGTCAGGTTTTTTTTTTCTTTTTTTTTTTCAATTTGAAAACTTGAAATTGAGGAATGAAGAAAAATAACTAAATTAGGTTAAAATGGTAACTACACAAGAATTTTTTAGGAACAGATCCTTATATATTTTAGGATGGTTGATCGGTTGGCTGGTTTTAATGGCGCAAGGTCCTCGTACATCAGTTGAAATTTTATTTTATTTATTTATTTTTTTTTGTCCTCATTTTCTAAACCCATTAAAAACCTAAAATTGTAAAATGTGAGAGTAAAATGTTTTGTTTAAATGATATTCATATTTATAAAAATAAAAAACTTATTAAAACATTTCTAAATTTAGATCAAACGAATAAAATAACTAGATTTTAAAAACTCAAATAGATTGCGATGAGTGGTTCCCCTAACAATGTTAATTAATGTGCAAAGCAATGTTGTTGTAATGTTAAAATATTGCACTTAAAAATAAGAAGCTGTAAAGGTTAAAACCTGGACACAAATTAAAATATTATGTACTGTGTATGGTTCATCAAACGTTTTACATCAAGTGTTTAAATCACTTAAGAATAAATTTGTTCGTGAGTGAAACGCGTGTGATCAATACGGAAATGAGTCAGTCTGACATCGCCACTTCGTACAGGTAAAATATATAATGGAATGACAAAAGAAAAGTTAAAATAGAGATTGCTGCTGACTTGCATATTCCAAGATACTTGCCAAAAGAGAATGTATGAAATTTTTTAATCCTTTTCTCACATCTATTGATGAAACCGAAGGCACAACTGAAGTAGATGGAGACAGTGGAGTGGACATAATTTTCGATTAATAATTAAGAAACAGCTCTACTCACCGCAGGTCTATGGTAATGTCAAATGGCAGATTATATATAGTCTCTAGACGGGTGAAGTGCAAAATGCACCAGAGCACATCCTTAATAAGATAATACAGTGGAAGAGTTATATTATAAAGAAGAAAGATACAGAGATACTTCAATTCGATGTAGTTTAACAAACTATTCAGAAAAACAAAATTCTTTTTACTTCTTTGAGCATGCAGGAGGGAAAAGGAAAAATATTTTCACACCTCAAAAGTATTATTGGTTTGATTTGCTTAAGACATAAGATACAAACGATGTTTAATATGTATTTGATTAATCATGGGCCACAACAATTATATTTTTACTTACATTTTTAAAAATAGTTTCAATGATTTTCTTTGACTCAAAATAATTATTAAGTCTAAAATTATAACTCTTGATTTTGAATCTCCTAAATGTTATACTTTGCATTATATACTCATATTTTTTCTTAAAATATTCAATAAAATTTTAATTGAACTTACGGGCATACTTACAGTTGTTTCAATGTTTAAAATAGATAAAGAAAACAAATATTCATAGAAATGCTAGAGAGTAATTTTGCATAAGGATTTATTAATGACAAACACATTCTAGAGAGATTTAAATACTTAGAAACCAGTGTGTAAGATGTTGAAACGTTAACAGAACTGCATTTAAAGTGTCGGGTCAACAATTAATGGAGTGGAATTAAAAGCTACTTATAACATGGAAACAGTGCCAACTCTTGTCGGAAGGGGTCAAAAGATTAAATACATGCGAAGATGAAAGAATTAAACCTTATGAATAAATTACATACTAAAGGATTAAAAAAGGCTGATTAATAGTTTGCAATTTTACAATATACGGGGGACTTTGACTACCCAGAAACATTTTAATTCTCACGCTCTAATTTTAATTGAAATAAACGGGTCGTAATAATTAGAAACGTGCATTTGTTTTAATTATTATTTTAATTTTGCTCTTAAGTATTAAAAATGGAAGCATGTTTTTCATAAATAATCAATTACTTTACTTAATTATGACATATTTCTTCGTTTTATTGTGCACAATGGTTGTGTTTATAAGGGTTATGCACACTAATGCAATAAACATAAAAAAAATATTCATTTTATTTAAAACTTTTAACAGAAGAATTATAAAATAATTCACCCAAGAAACGTTTATCTAAAAGTATTAATATCAATTAACATTTTTGCATTCAAACATAAAAGGAAATTAGCCATTTCAATTATTATTATTATTATTATTTTTTTTAAGTTCTCTCTTACATTTCTGTTTACAAAACTTTTAATCATATAATATCATCAAAAAAGCCAAAAATAAGGCTTCAATAATTATATAATATTCAATGCATATAATTATTGAAAATTATATATATATATATATATATATATATATATATATATAAAATTATATGTATATTTTTTATATATATTCATTTATAAAAAATAAATTGTTTCATTTATAAAAAAATAAACTGTTTTCATAAATTATGTTTACATTTTTTTATTTATAATTTTGCTCTTGCTTGGAAATGAAAAATTCATATACAGAAAAGGAGAAGTTTCCACGTTCATTTAATTATATTCTAAAAACCACTCTTTTTTTTAAGTTTTAAAGAAATGTATTTTAATAAAATATAAATTACCTTTTTACAACAAGCTTTAAAATTCCAAATGAAATTTATTTGAATTAATTCATTTTGATAAAATGACATGAACTACTTATGAAATGTTTTTCTTGAAATTAATAATGAAATCTTGAAAAATTTATATTTCCTATTTTGATCATTCATTTTTACATTGATAAAATTAAATGATATCAATTAAATGTTTCAGAGATTTAGATGTAGACATAGATATTCATGTAAAGGAAAAATTCTACGTAATACATAGCTTAATTACGCATTAGTAATAATTATGTAAAATTAAAATAATATCATTTTTTAGGAGAAACAAACACGATAGTCAATACACAAAATTCAAAATCAAATAATTTTTTAAATTAAATTAGGAAAAATTCTACTAAATACATAGCTGAATTACGGCATTAGTAATTATTATGTAAAATAAAAATAATATCAGTTTAAGAGAAATAATGAATACTGTTACCACTCGTTTCGATAAATAACTGCAACTCAACTCGATAAAAAATTTTAGCTACATTACTCCAGTGAAGAGGGAACAGAACGAAAGGAGACCGTAGTTAAGAGTAATTTTCAATAACTACAGCACAACCAATGTATCCTGCTGATTTTGATCCATCCTTGTAAACTTTTTTGTATGAAATATATTGACAGCAATGTGATGAAAAATGCTCTTGGAAGACAGTAATTGTGACCAATTCTATAATGAGCAAATGGATTATTAATTTTTATTGTGGATCATACCCACTTGGGTGTGAAAAAAGTCCGTTTTGTCGAAATGAATATCACCTATGTTGGACAATAACAGATTTGATTTGACACTCAAGTGATAAAAGATCTGATGCTGTAAGGACAAACATTATACAGTCCTTTAAGTGCAAGTGAAGTAGTCATGGAACATAATGAATGATGCGAGATTTTAGCATAGTAAATGAGAGGCTGCTAAATTCATCTCAGGTTTAAAGGCAGTTGTTGGCTAAATTCGTATAGACTCTAGACGGGAGTTGTGTGGAATGCACTCGAACATATTCTCAACGAAGAGTGCTGATCTGCGTAACACTGAAGACCTTGTAGATCCATAGACAACACATCCATAAGTGAATACGAGATAAAATAATTTAATTGATAGACGCGAAACAGTGACAAGTGATTTGCACCCCAAGATGTAATTGATAACACCTTGATGATATTAAGCGATCGCTCACACTTCTTCCGCAGATGCAAAACACACAGAAGAAAGGTCAACTTTCAGTCAAATATCACACCAAGAAATTTAATCTCGTTGACCACAGGTATTTGAGTGTTGTTCAGTTTAATAACAGGATCATTGTGAATGCTGGTCTTCTTGCAGAAATCGACACAGCAGCTCTTGCTAGGAGATAAAGTAAAGCTCTCAATTAAACACATGTTTGAACCTCGGCAAGATATTTGCAGATCATCTACATACATTGTGCCATGAATTGAAGATGATAGGAAATGAAGTATAAATTAAAAATTGTTACACTTAAAATTAGGCCTTGGGGTATACCGTCGGATTAAATAAAAATATTAGACAAAAGGTGAACAATACGAATTTCAAAAACACGGGAGCGTAAGAAATTCTGAAGGAATATCGGAAGATTACCCCGAAAGCCAAAGTCATATAATGACCGGAGAATCTCATTGGGCCATATGTAATCGAATGTCTTCTCTTTGTAGGATAATATATATACACACTTGTGATTGTATAAAATACACACTTGATAAAATATTTTACAAATAATAAATAAACTAAACCTCCAACTCAAAAAAGGTAATTTTACCTGTATAAAGAATATAAAATATAACACTTGACTACCTGTGATAGAACTTGAAGAGCAAGCCAATTGAGAACATTTGCTAAAAATACGATTCAGGTAAGCGAATCGTAATTTATCAGCGTATCGAATCACTGTAGAACACTTGAAAGAGTGTTAAGCATGGAGTACTCTCAGAACTGAAATATTGATAAGTTATACATATTACAACAGCTATTTGCTTGTCATTGATAAATTTTCAGTTTATGAAAGCAAATATGCCCATATACAATACAAACGGAAATATCTCAAGTTAAAACCACGCGCATAAGAATTTGTGAATGTAAACTTAATATAGCCTCCCCATAAATTTATTTCGACCTGAATACAATAAAATACCACCACAATATTTGTCTCGGAATATTAACATTCATGAAAGATTGCGGGTTAAGATCTTTTCCTCTACTGAAAGTTATCTCATAGGTCAGCAGAGCCATTCTATTAAGATGAAATTATTAAAAGAGCTACTTGTCCAAGAAGTGATACACTTTTTCCTCAAACAGCATAATAAATGATAGCTTCAATAAAATTCGATAATGTTTATTTAATTAAAAAGTTAAAAAAAATTATGTGCTAAATTATGTATCCACGTCCGCAGAACAAGGAATTTAATATACAAAATTATAGCAAATTTTAGAATTGCATACGTACAAGTTGTCATCATCCTTTATAAAACATTTCCCCCTGATCAAGCTTTGAACAAACCTCCCCCTAAAAATATAAATTCCTTCCCTATTTAATAAACTCAAAAAAATTGAGAATAATTAGAATAGCCGTAAATATTGATCAGGATAGTACTACTTGTGAATGAAAATCGTTTAATTGTCTACTCTCTATAGAGAAATTATCCATAAAAACTGTAAGAAAAGTACATTTATATAAATAAGTTTAGAGAGAACAGCTTTTTGATAACCAGTCAATAATAATCTATCTTCGACAATGTGTTGGATATCTCCTCATTATGATATGCGTGAAACCTCTTCTAAATTTGCACGTCCAAATAAATTTAAGTGTTATATCACAAAGAGCATTAATCAAAATTGCATTACTTGAGAATGAAAAAACTCCTAAACATAAAAACAGAGGTCTACCACAAACAATATTTTTACTAGAAGTATACAACTATTCGAATTAAACATTCCAAAGATTAAAATTCCTATTTCACATTTGAAAAATATTCCAAAGAATAAACTGGCTAAATCCCCCCCCCCTCAAAATGTATTTTTCCTCCGTATAAAAACATAAATAAATTAGAGTCTGTGAAAATCCATGAGAATAAAATAAAAGCCTATTAAGAACATTAGCGAAAGATAAATCCAATACCAAGAACAGCATATTTTTGAGGAATTCAAATTCTTCACTGTGTGCTTATAAGATTTTTGCCAGCTATTGACGGTAGACCATTAGAGCACTAGTTAAGCACCAAGTACTCTCATAAAATTGAGAGGTATTCACAAGTTACAAGTTCGACAAGCCACTTTCTAGTTAAAGTTACAAACATGCCTTAAACATAAAACATGTCAAAGACCCATACCAAACTATGTACTTTTAGTTTAAACATGAACACACTAATGGCATGGCTATTCACACAATACATACAAGGAAAAAACGTTAGACTAAACGATTTTCTAATTATATTTACCTTCAATTAGATACCTCTGGTCAGCATATTATAGTAAAACAATTTTTGCTTAGCAAATTCTAAAGTACTTAGCACAGTATTCGTTATCTGTCTGAAAGCTTTTAGATCTATAGAATTCAAACACCAAATTATTTTAAATACAGAACTGCAAAAGGAAACATTAGAAAAAACATATTTTAAGAAATTTACATCCTTTACACCTTTAAGGCAGCCACCAATAGAATAAATATCTAAAATACTGCTCCAACTAACAGCTTGAAATCAGACATATTTTGAAGTATTCTACAAAAAATTTCTTTTACAAAATGTATGCTACATACGTAACATACAGCTGTGGTTAAATAAGTGATATAACTTGCTGTCTCCTTCCACCTACTTTCATCGGACGTTTTCTTAAAGTATGCACATGCACACACAATATGAACTTATGGCTCAAATATTTAAAACTCAACCCTTTACTTGCTTTCTTAATTCACTATTTTAATGTATCCATTTTATTGTATAAATACGCAAATTATCTAAAAGCAACGAAAACTTGTGGTAGAAGCTAAAATTATATTTACTTATTCATTTTAAAATAAGAAGTCATTTTAGGAGTATTTGGATTGTTAACTGCCAAAACTTCAACCCTCTGGATTTTACTTTATTATTCAAGGCAATTTATAATTTAGGAGTGTACTAAAATATATTAATTGGTAACAGAACTACTGATATGATTTTCAGCAAAACATGTTTTGTATAACTGTAGGTATAGTCTGAAAATTATATAACTATAGAGCCTCCTCTGTCTACAGCAACACCTATGACGTCATCAACAAGGAAGGCAGGACCTCTCCAGCAACCATAGGAATGAGACGGATGTTAATATGTTTCTCATGTTAACCCTTTTCCCTTTAACTTATGTTTAGATTTAATTTTGTTTTATTTGTAGTCTATAATTCTGTGTTGTGCACAAGTTGTACATTAATTGGTAATAAATTATTTTGGAGCTATTTAAGGAATTTATTTCTTTTTCCTATTCAACCAGATAAGTACTACAGTATAAAATAGTGTCTTCCCAATGTGCGAACCGAGTTCGCGTTTGTCTTTTCGGGGTTAAAAAATAATTCTTCTACGCAGAATTAAATTTTGTTGTTGGAGGGGAACTCAAAAATTTTACAGATTACCTCCTGATGTGTTTCATGGCTTCGTAGAAATATTATCCTATCCAAGATTGTTGTTTTTATCATCCAAGATTGTTGGTATCAATTGTTGTTCAGATCCCGTTTCCAGATGATTTGAGAATTTCAGAGAAGTTTTTGTTTTATGTTTCTAATCTCTCATTATTTATTCTAAAGAATTACAATTTAGGACACCATAATTGATGAGATTGAATGTTTAGGCTCGTGTGAATATAAAACAGTATAAAAAAGTTTCTTTATAAATAACGCAAGTTTTGTTTTGATAAAAGTGTTATATATTTTATGTTCTTGCAATTTAAAACAATTTTATTACTTGCGATAGTTATTTGTTTTATTTGGTAGAAATGTTTCATATTTTATTAAATGCGTAATATTTGCTATTAAAGTATTAAATTAAAAGAAACATTTATTTTATTATTATATTTGAAATATTATTGTATGTGTATGTTAACTTTGTAAACATAATGAATAATAAGTAAAACCGTGTGAATAATAAGAATTAAGAATATTATATTTAAAAATATCTCCTTTACAGAGTGATAGCGTTTTAAAATTTAATTGTTTGACGACAGTGCATTTTTCATGCGATGATACTTTTGTTTTGATTTAAAACAGGAAACAAGGTATCGCAAACAACCGTTGTTATTGCTTTCATATCCGCCTCATTGTCTAGCTTTCAATATTTATGAGTGCTATGAGTTTAATACATTTAATCTTTATTTTTATTTTACTTTTTCGTCATTTACACTTTCTGTTTATAATCATTGAGTTTTATTAATTTAGTTACTGGTTTCATTAAATACAGAATGAGAATGTTTTGTTTTTCCATGTATATTTAGGGAATATGATATGATAACAAAATAATTATTAGTATTTTGGTAATAGAAATCAGAATTGATATTTTAGAAAATTGAAGAACTTTAAAGTTAATGAAATAAATAGTCAATAAAGCATTTGTTGTTATTGATATATAAAATATTCTTTGAATGCATATGATTAACAATTATCTTAATTATTATATTTTGATTTATTTTATTTTGGTATTGAAGTATTAAAATAATTTACAAACAAAAACATTTATTGATTATTAGTAATTATAAAACGAAAGTAAAAAGTTATCAGTGAAACAAAAATAAAAGCTTTATGGTGGAATTTTGAAATGTTTTGTTTAATTTGAAATGTATAATAAGTGTAATTTCTCATAAATTTAGTAAGATTAATATAATAAAATTGATGTAAATTAAATTTTCACATAAAAAAAAAATTGAAAAATGTAATCGGAAGATTTCAAATTAAAATCTGGAAATAAAAAATGTTATACCCAATTTAAAAATCCCATTAAATTTAAGTAAAGTCTATACTATGTTTCTAAAATGACCAAAATTAAATTCTAGCGTATGCAAGTAAGTTATTCCATTAATTTAAATATATTTTTGTAAGTCAACTTGAATAACATCTTTAAACACGCGTATTCTCAGAAGCATCTGTACGTAGGAGAAATAATTTTCGAATACATGAAAGTTAAAAAATTGTCTGTGTGTTACATTAAAACTTTAGTTAGTTTTAGTCGCATCAACTGAATTGGTTTTGTATTTTAAAACAAAGCAGTTCATGAAGACGAGGTAGAATAGTCTTCTACACGAATTTTTCAGTTCCAAATATTAAAAAAACTGCTGTAAATTGCGACTAATATACGAATAAAAATCTACCATGTAATCAAAAATATTTATACGTTGTTGTATTGTGTGTTAATGTGTTATATGTATTGTCAAAATTATGATGTGTATGTGTATGTCAAGGCAACTGGAGTTTAAAATGAAAGTACGAATTTTTCTATTTTTTGTTCAGACGTTCTTGAAACATTTAATACAGTGTCTCGCGTAAATATGGGGTCCCCATTTGTAATAAGACAAATACAATAGAAATTTCGTGAATCGCAGTTTTAAACAATTATAAATATTTTTGTATTTAATGGGTAAACCAGATTCAAACTGAATATTGTTACACATTTACTTTACCCAATTTAGTATAGAGTCTCTGATTACATGTGAAAGAGCAATTCGGTTGAATACATATATTTACTTAAATTTTTTACTGTATATATAACCTTACAAATCGTAAAATTTGCTTAGATATTCTGAGGCACTAAAACTGAAAATTCCAATCAGACATGATGCGCAATATAATTTTTTTAGTTCAAAAAGATCCGATTGCTTTTATAATTTTACAGATCAGAGTAATCACTCGTAGCATAAAACAATATTTTCACGTAATGCTATATTTGTGTTGCTTATATAATTGGAAACATTCTGCAATTATCCTTGAGTTAACATAAGTACACGTTAGAAAAATGTTTTCGCATATTTCCACGTGATTTACGAGATTACAAATTGGTCTTATTTTATATATTATGCGCGAAACTGATAATATTTCTAAACTGGTTCTACACATTTTATTTTAAATCGACATGCATCAAAAGTTTGATAAATGAGAATTTCACATTGATTTGAAAACAGCTAAGTGTGTGACAGCAATTGTTTCCTCATTTGCAGTAAAATGAAATGCCTACATATTATAGATTTACAAAGGTCTTTATTTTAATGATAATTATTATTTCCTTGAAAGTGGTATTACTATATGTGAAATATTTAAAACTGAATATCTCAACTTCATAGCATTTCGTCTAAATAATTTAACATCTAGTTCACAGTATTTACACTTACAGCCAAGTTTAAATGGAAATGCATACCTCTACAAAGATGCGAGCCCAAGGTGAAATTCAAACGCTAGAAAGAGAAGAGCGCTACTATTCGGCTGTTAATTCTGTATGCATATTACAAAAGGAAAACGCGAATATGGATTTTAAGTAATGAAAACAAACATGGAAGGAATGCAATAAGAAAATAAGCAGAATATAGCTATTTCTGTATGCGGCTTATGAATATAACGGTTTAAAATTGCCCCGATTAAAACTGCAGTTTAAAAACGAAAACGTAAAGTCTTTCAATTTAATGTGAAAAAGTAGACACACTACTAAAAAAACTAGCTGAAAACTATTTTGCATCACAAAATAAAGTCTTGGGCAGTTATTTTAAAAATATGTAAAGCAAACTATGTGCTTCATACTTAAAAGTTATTACAAAATCTAATTTTGAAATCTGCATCCGTGTGCATATCATTTCCGACAAGTTACAAAATTAGAAAGAGATCTGAAAACTGCAAAAATGGTATTTACAAAATGTGTTAAAAATTTTCTATTCAAAGGAAATCCTATGAAAAACAGAAAAATTTGATGTCATGATTATTTTTCAACATTTCTAACTAACAGATAAATTTAAAGAAAGTAAGATAACCATATTTCCTTTTTGAAATAAGATTTGGTTTGATTTATCACTCAGCGGTAATTTTTTGCACATAATAACTAATTCGAAGAGGAACCTCACCTTAAAGAATGCAAACATCCAATTCAAAAGGTGGATTTAAATTGTACAGATGAAGGCTACACATTCTGTTCAGCTATCATCTCATCCTTGAAGGGAGGAGTTTTGGAATGGAATATTTCATCATGGCAAACTTACAAATTAAACTCAGTGTTAACCGTTTGAGGGCTGATGAGTTCCCTTATATGTATGCTAAAATGGCGGAATATGAAATGCGTAGTAATTTTTTTTTACAATTTTTTTACCTCTGTATTTTATTTTAATTCTTATATTATGAAAAATCACAATTGAGTAAAATGAATAAAAACTGCGAATGATATGAATTCAACTGCTCTCAATAGATGCGAAAATTATACTAACCCAGTGATTCTCAACCTGTGGGGCGCGACCCCCTAGGGGGGCGCGAGCACACTAATGGGGGGTCGCGAGCATATCCAAGAGAAAATGTTATTTAAAAAAATTGATTAAGTGACTGAAAGGAAAGAACACACATACAAAACAAAATACATTTCGACATATTTAATAATTAACTTATGAAATTAAAACAACTTACTAAATTAAAAACAAATTTAATAATTATTAGTGACTTCCTTGGGCCTGTCTTTCAGAACAAAGTTTTTCAAAGGAGGGTTTAATATTAGAAATAGACACTCTCAGTTCTTATTCTATATTCTTATTCCTATATTTTGTCTTCAAAGAAGCCCCCACAGAAAATCCAGTTTCACAAAGGTAAGATGTTGAAAATGGTAATAGAATGCGAAATGTCCTTGTTTTTAGTGCAGAAAACTCATCTTCCACTCCTGCCCAAAATTCAAAGAGTGATTTATTACTAAATTGTCTTTTGGTTTCGCCGCTTGCCGTGAAGTCTATGAAGGTTTCTTCCTCTTCGATTGAGAGTCTTTCGGGAATATTTTGAAATGGATCCCTCACCCACTTGTAACTTAATATCAGTTTGTCGTCAGCAAGAGTGTACTTTTTAAAATTCTTTGCTAGCATTGCTAAATGATTTTCAATGGTTACAAAAACAACTTTTACATGTTGTTCTTCAGCCTTGTAAGTTTTAATACAATCATTCAAATTTGCAAACATTGTTTAGTTTTCTTGCTTTAAATTTCTGCTCCACAATTCCAATTTCTTACAAAAAACATTAACTTTATCACTCGTATCTAATATATGTGTATTTGCTCCTTGCAGTTGAAGAGTCAAGTTATTTAATTTCTCGAATATGTCGACCATGTAGCTCAATTTCAACACAAATAAACTATCGCGAAAATTCTCAGCTTCCGGTCTGTTTTCCTCTTCTAGAAAAACGGCGATTTCTTCTCTTAATTCATAAACACGTTGCAAAAATTTCCTTCTTGATAACCATCTTGCCTCGCAATAAAATAGTAACGCTGAATGTACTGCACCCATGTCTTTACAAAGTGTGGAGAAGATTCTTGATTTCAGGGGTCTCCTTTTTATATAATTTACTACGGTTACAACAGTAGTTAACACAATATTCAAACCAGGACTCATTTCTTTGGAAGCCAAAGCTTCTCTGTGGATCATGCAATGTGTCCAGACGCACTGTGGCGATTTTTGTTTCACAAGTTCTTGAATAATTTGGAATCTTCCTGACATAGAACGAGCACCATCCGTGCATAATCCGACGCAATTTTTCCATTCTATGTTTGCCTCGTTCATAAAATCATTTAAGATAGCAAATAAAGCGAGTGCTGTTGCTTTGAGTTCTATTGGTTTGCAGAAAAGTAATTCTTCTACTACTGACAAATCATCACAAAATCTAACATAGGCAATGAAATGAGCATCTTTATTACTATCTGTTGCCTCATCGAGTTTTATTGAAAACAATTTATAGCTTAACTTCGACAAAAGCTGGCTATCTACATCTTCAGCTATATCAGCAATTCGACGGGCAACAGAATCATTTGAAAGAGGTATAGACTGCATTCGTTTTGCAAAATTATCTCCAAACATAATTTCTACAATATCAATCGCGGCTGGCAAAATAAGCTCTTCACCAATGGTGTGAGGCTTTTTATATCTGGCTATTTTATATGAAACTTTGTAAGAGGCAATTAAAGGTTTTTCATTCACAGACAAAGTTTTTTAAACAATGATTTTTGCTTTTCATATGATTTTAATTTTAATTCGAAGAATTCTCTGGGTTTGTTTACGTACTCACTATGAAGCGTTTCCAAATGTCGTTTAAGTTTATTAGGTTTCATGCTGTCTGCCGCCAACATTTTTGAGCAAATGATACACAGGGGCCTTTCTTCTTCATTTACTTCAGTACTAGTGAACCCAAAATTTAAGTATTCTTGAGAATATTTTCTTGATTTTATTTTCCGAACCACGCTCATCTGTGTACTTGTTGATGCTTGTCTATCGTCTAATGCTCGCTTACGCCCGCTTCAAAATTTATCCATGATTCTGCATAAGTCTGCTGCCGTAAATATTTAATACGGTGAATTGCAATTACACGAAAATATATATAATATACACATTCAGAATAGATTCAATAGCGATAGAAGGATCGACTCGAATGAGATTGTGTGGAATTGAAATTGGCGTCATAGAGCTTTCTCCTTCTCCCTATGAGAAAACATTTGTTCACATCTGCGCACGCTCCTAGCTTAATTTTTTGCTGACCAGACAAATTCCAGACAAATCGAAACTTCTCGGGAAACCGTGAGAATGCCCGACATGGCGGGACGCAAGAGCAATAAAAAAGCTTAGGATTCTTGTTTTTTCAATGCTGAGAATCGGTGTTGCAAAATGTCAATAAATTTCGGTATTCTTGGTAATTTGTAAAGTTTAAAATTAAGGTTGTAGTGTAGGTTTAGCGCCAAAATACTCAAAATACATTATTATTGTATATATTTTATTGTATGCGGTGGGGAGGGGGGGGGCGCGATGAAAATTATGATTGAAAATTGGGCCGTGAATTCTAAAAGGTTGAGAAACACTGTACTAACCAACAGCAGCGTCATCTTTGGTACAAAAGTATAAAAGCGCGATAACGCTTCTCCGCATTTTTGGCTCATAACAAGCGAAGCGCGATAGTGCTTCGCCACACTCAAACGGTTAATTATATTTTAAATTAACTATAAACGCCAAATTCACAATTTCGAAAGCATTAAATGCTTTTTAATTTTCATAGCTTATTTTACGTGATTCAGATATGAATATACTGATTACGTTTCAATGCATTCCATGCAGCATATTTTAATTCAATCCTGGAAAATCTTGACAGACATTCCGAATGAGTCTAGATTAACAACATAAATTCAATAATTGGAGAAGACTTGTTCTGCTAAATTCTCAACTAGTAGTGTTTGTTCTTGTATAGAAAGTTATTTGAATTTTATAATAACTTGTTGAAGAAAAATGTAATATATATATATATATATATATATATATATATATATATATATATATA
>JAPDSC010141820.1:152239-167475 GCA_026290005.1 Latrodectus geometricus
TATATATATATATATATATATATATATATATATATATATATATATATGTGTGTGTGTGTGTGTGTGTGTGTGTGTGTGTGTGTGTGTGTGTGTGTGTGTGTGTGTTTCATGTTTCCTAGGGACTAATGGGCATTTTAACCCATAGACACATCTTGTAGAGGGTACTATACTGAAGATTTTGATGTAACCTACGCTAGGGTTACTTTATTTATAAAAGGCTTATTATAAAGTATAGAAAATACCATTTTTTCGCTTTGGGAAAGAATTAGAAAAATTGCAAAAAAAGAACCCTTTTAATATATCATCAAATTTGGTCTGCTTGTGCCCTAGCCTTTTACAAATTGGAGAAACGGTGTCAATATTGCTGTCCCGATATATATAACTCCATTAGCAGAAATTTTGTGGAACAAAAGGGGTAGCGCATTGAAATAAATATACCCGTACAAGTAATTAGCCAACCTAAATTTACATAGTTTTATAAGAATCATTCAAACTCAAAACGAAAAACTAATTAAAAATGCCACCTAAAAACACAATTCGACATCCGTATAACAAAGCAAAATAAATAGATATACCACTATATTCATCAGAATAGTACCTCCTGGTTGGGTAGACAGATCATTACTGAAAAAGTTATATGAATAATTGCTGTCAATTCGAAATTAAATTAAATTTTTTAATAAATAGACTGTATGTTTAATGCAACCTAAATTTTATAAAATTGCTTTATTTTATAACCTCTATTAAATTTATTAATATCTGTTATTTATGGAGAAGATAATTTTTATACACTTTTTTTACATAATTTCAATAAAAATGTTGAAATAAGATGCAAAATGATTAAAATTATTTTAATATGAATATATTCATAATATAGATTCTTTTTTATTTATTTTTTAAAATAAATTACTATGTCGACACTTAAACAAAATAAATTTTTGATATTAGTTGGTTATATTATCACAATTTAAAAAATATTTACTATATTTTTCTAAAAATATGAATGAGTTAATGAAGATCAAGGAACAAAATTTTATAACTTAATCTCTTAAAATTGAAAGTAAATTAAATTGAAGTAAATATTTTTATTTTAAAAATATTTTAGTCTGTGCAATTTGTTGTCGTGGCATCTATAGATGTATATGTATATATATTAAAATCAATATTTTAAATTTTAAAATAATTCTAGAATTTCTGTTCCATTTTTTTTATTTTTGAGATTTTTTTAAAACTTTTCTTAAAAAACATAAAATAATTTTAAAAGGAAATAAATATATTCTGTAGAAATTTTCCTAAGAGTTCTAAGTTAGAAAAAAAAAACAACCGATAATGCCATTGAGTTTACAGTGAAGGAATCTTATTCCAACACTAATTATTCACATGTAACATATTTTAGATTAATAACTGTATTTATAAAATCATAAGCAATCATTTATCATCATAACATTTGTATGATAAATGCAAGAAGTATAAATCACTCATGCAGCATCTAATGGTAAGATTTCACATTGAAATATAAGATACAATTCTTAAATACTATTTAATGGTTATTTTTCAGTGTTATTTTGAATGAAAATAATCAAAAACGTTTTTATTAGAAATAGTTTTCAACGTCATATTAATTAACTGCATCTCAGATTATAAAATGGGCATAACATTTTAGAATATATTTTGCATTTTAAATATCATTTTCATCATCTCTTCAATTAAATTAATGTCTCTTGGTTTACAACGGTTTATTCACCATCATGATTATATTGAAAAATCTAATAGATTTATAAAAGTAAAATGGTAAAAATAAATGTTATTACTTAGCTAAATACGTTTTAAACTCGTAAAAATTATTCATTCTCTAATAAGATTTATTTGGAAAGTGTATACATTAATTTAAAACATAAAATACTTTCATATAGAAATGAATACTTTCACGCTGTTCAATTTTCTACCAAATGATAAAAGACAGTCCTTACATCGAACAATCAAGGTTAAAATAATCGAACGTATACCACGAAATTTATTCACATGGAACCTCATAATACATAATTAAAATGGAAAGAATTTCAAATAATGTGAAAGTTTTTTTTTTTTGAATACATTTACTACTTCCACTCAGACTACCTCAACTTCAAGAGAACTCGTAATTGGGAAAAGGGAAAAGTTTTCCCTTTTAATGAAGGTCACATTATCTGTATTAATCTTGACATACTCATTGAGCTAGAATTAAAGTATTTCCTCGCATTTATTGGAAGCTTGGAAGACAGAAATTAAATGAGCTACTGATAATGGAAAAATGGGGAAAAATCCAAAGAACCTCGCTCAAAAGTTCCCTTCTTTAAAATATATAAATACATTTTTTTCTATTCACTAGAAAATCATATAAGCGGCAAATTTAATGAAAGATATGATCTCAGCATCTAGCGAATTGATAATAATATTAATAATGAAGAGCAATCATTAACTCAACTCAAGGCTCTAATTTTCATATCAATGCGAATGAAAATTCATCTGTTTTTCAATTATAATTTAATTATACATTATAGAATTTCGAGTTATCTTTCAAAATTGAATTTGATCGTTGATTTTCTAAAGAATATTAACTAAAGTCAACTGTTATGGAATATTTAAAACTTCGTCTTTTATTAACTTTAACTCTTCATTATAATTCCGTGAATGTAATGGAAATTAATTAATTTTCTTTACTTGAAGCTCTGAAATAAACTGAAAACAGTTTTATTGTAATAGCCATTAATTTTAGAAAGAAAATCATATAAGATTAAAAAATGTAAGTGATTATAATTATTCATTTTTACATTTTTGAAGATTTTTTAGTATATTTCATATTTTTCAATTGGTAACAATTTTAATAGTTTTTATATTTTTAAAAGGGTTCTTACTTTTACATATAATGTATGGTAATTGATTAGAAAAGCAAAACTAATTTTATATCTATATTTATCTAATATTACATAAAAATAAATGTTTTTATAGCTTATACACTAATCTTAAAATTACATATCAAGAAGATGCATTAAAGAATTATGTAAACATTAATTTGCTGATAAACCATGAATCAATACATGTTTGTCAGTTCTTCGCATATTGACATTTAAAAAATAAATTTTGTCATTAAAATTAAAAAATCAGCACTTGTATTTGCAATATTAACATAAACTGATCACAGATTATTCGAGTTTGAACTTATTTGAGTCGATTATTAGGATTAAATTGTTTGACTTATTTCCCAACTTGAGTTAATTGTTATTGATAGTTAAACACGCATGTTTGTGTTTTCCACTTATTGTTCTTCAAAATGTAATTTTGGATAATTTTAAATTTAACATTGAAAACCAAAATAATTTCAAGTAATTTAAAGAGTTTAATTAATTCAAGTTTATAAAATATATCCTAATTAGAACGAGGGAAACATGAATTCTTGTCATCAGTAAACTCCGATGAACAATTTCTAATTGACTTTGCTTAGTGATAAAATAATAAATTTTAATTTAATTCAACAATTCGTGACCAAACTTGCAGTTGATACATATCATATTATATTAAACAAGTTCTTACATTTCAAAGAAAATCAATTTTTCAATAATTTTTTGAAAAAGGATAAAGCATTATTTTAAATGTATTTTTCCTTAATTTCCTTTCACGATTATCTCAATCGAATAATTAGTCACCAGAATAAGTAATGTTATGAATGGAATAAACATTAGAAAATGCAATTTTGGTCATTTCATCGGATCTCAAGACAAATATTATACATATAATATATAATAGTGTTACACATAATATAAGCACAATCGTTCTAGTATAAAAAAAGTGCTAGACACTTAAATTTACTTTCAACTAAAATCATATAAACATCTTGAATCTATCATAAGACATTGTGTATCTTTTAGCATTTTTCATCTGAAAGAACATATTTATAGTAGTAGATGATTCCCAAGATAAAAGTTATCCAGAAACCCTCAAAAACTCAATTTAATAGAATCATAAAGAATCAAATTTGATTTTGAGTATAATAGTTATTTGGAAAAAATATAATTTTAAATCAGAATTCTTTTTTTTTTCCTTAAGAAATTGTGACAGAATTTTTTTGGATTCCTCAGAATCTAATTAATTTTAGCAGAAATTAGCTGAATTTGTTTTTTTTATCTCCATTTTTTATGTAATATTTATTATAGAGATAAATTATTATACATTAGATTTATTATAATATTATTATTATAATTATACGTTTTCAAATTTAAAACTAATATTTTATTAAATCTTAATTTGAGTATATATTTATTTAATCTAATTAAACAATTTTAAATTTTTAAAACAATTTTAAAAAACAAAAAAAATTAGGTAGTAAAACACAAACACAGAAATAATTTATTTTAATAGAGCATGGTATTAAGAATTTTCAGGAGATAGTTTTCGTCTTATTGATATTTTATAACTATCAATTATACATTCTTTAATTCCTATAATAGTGAAATTCTTAGAATCATAAAAATTTTATACAACAAAAATATCAAAAATTGCATTTCATTGGTTTAGATTATTATTAATTTCCCATTTCTCAACAATGTCGTTCATTTGGCGTATATCAATTTCAATATATTGGTCTGGTATACGTATAAACTATTTAATTAGTATTTTAATAAAATTGAATACAAAGTATATAATTCAATTTTTAACTTCAATATAAATTTATCTAGAACCTCTATCTACGTGGATTAACTAATGAAAATGTGCAAAAATAAATTACTTGAAGAATCGAAAATTGAATTTTTAAAATCTTAATGCAAGTAGGAAACTGTTATGGAAGTTCCCTTTTATCCATTTTCCAATAAATGTATGAGATTACAATCGATAAATGGCCTGACAAACAAGCTTCCTCGCAAATTAAGTGCCTGACAAAATTTGATAGGCATTTTCAAACTTTAACCGTAAAGTGAATGTGACTTTATCTTATCTTTCTAAGTGAGGATAATAAAGTCAACATCATAAGATGTGCCATATCATCAGAAATTTAGTTCATTAAAAGAACTTAAGAATATTTGTCACAAGTGGGATGTCAAATTGTATCAAGGCCGTTGTTCAAATCAAATTAAATTGCGAAGTACTTCTTCAACACATCTTCTAAATTAATTACAATCTTATATTCATTTTGTTTTCATCTATACGCATATTAAGCGATATTACCTATATTTTTATCAAATTCAAAACTAATGCACAATATGCATAAATTGCTTTATACATTACAATCACTTAAAACAATTTTACAATTCCTATTTTCGAAAAAAAATTGCAGCAATACTTGAAATATATTTTACTTGTAGCAAAATCTTTAGGTTTAAAATTGTCACTTAATGTAAGAGGTATTAATGATTATCACTCATATAATTTTGAAAATTGATTCTAAATAAAATTAATTTCCAAATGAATTTTTGCACAATTAAATTATTACTTTTAATGGCAGAGTCTATAAATCTGTTTGAGATGATTAGAATATTTTTAGATATTGTTGTTTAGATCATATTTAAAATGAAAATAAAAATAATATATTTGTGCACATTTGCAACATTTGTTAAATTTTACAAATTAGGCTGGGTTTCAACCATTGTTATGAATAATTAAAATTATGAATATGTATATAAAGTCATTTTTCATTACTGTGAGTTATTTTATATCAATTATACACACACATTATATGTTATATAATGTATAATTAAAATTTAAATTCGTGACTTCTATTTTTTAATTGATGGCTCAACAAATATTATTAAATTTTTGATCTTGCGTTTAAAAAGAAAATTATATTGTTAAAACATTGAAATGTTTATAATACATTTATAATGCTAATGAATAATAAAAGTAGCCCTTAGATAAACCCTAAAACAACAGAAAGTGAGTAAGAATTTACAGTTATGAATAAATGAGGGCAATTCATAAGTAATGTTATATTTATTAAGGAAATACCTAGTTTGAAGTATAATTATTATAAACTATATGTAAAAATTTAATACATTGGAAAAATAAGCTTCTAAATATGTAATCGCAATTACTAAGAATTTTATTACAATTAAAATCACACAAACAATAGAATGAACAAATATTTACAGGTACTTAATACCATTAACTAATTAGTAAAAACATGTTTTACAGTTTTTTGTTAGAATAAATTGAAATGTATTTCTAGTATCTATTTTAATGCAAATATTGATGACAAAAATTTTAAGCGAAAAAAATGTTGCAAATTTTTTCATTCAAATAGGAATTTTAGCATGACAACAGATATTAAGAACTATAAATGTTGCTAAAATTGAATGCTGCCATCTACCGGATAAATCAACAATCAAATTATTAATTTAATTTTGGAAGCTAAAACGTATCCAAAAGTTGCAACTTTAAAAAATCTCAATATGATGTGTAATTTTTCTTAGTATTGAAAGGATATTATAATATTATCTGTTATTAAACTGCTTCCCAGGAGAAAGCACATTCAGTTTTTTTTTAATTTTAATGAATAATTTTTAAGGATTTGTATTTGAATTTTATCATAATACTTTTTAATAACTGGAGTTATTGAAAAATATTATGATGGAATTCAAAATATAAGAAAATATGTAAGAGAATATAATACAATTTTATGGATTAAATAACATTTTTAACAATAATAACTGTTAAAATGTTGTTGAATACAGATTCCATTTGATAAATAATGAAGTCGCGTACGAATTATATTTTAATACAGTGTTCAATAGCAAACAAATCAATGGATATTGCAAAGTAAGAACTGAATAATTTGTTGAACTTATAATGCATTGTCATTCTCAATTGGTTACAAATACTTATTTCAAAGTCACATATAATAGCAAAGGCATAATTTTATATGAGGTATGCAATATATTAGTTACATTATATGTATTAAATGCCTATCACAATTATTTAGTAATTAGATAATTATTAAGTAAAACGAATAAAGGAAGAACATATATTATTGTAAAATAATAGATATTTAAGTTTTATCATACTGTGAACATTTTATACTTCGAGAAATGTTTAGCGATTAATTACTATATATTACTGAATGTTAATGAAAGGATTTATTCAAAATACAATGAAGGACAAGTAATTGAATTGATATATATGTATGCAGTGGAAATATAAGGATGTTAATATAGTAATGTTCTCAAAATTTATACGGAATGCTTAATATAAAATGCTTTTATAATAGATGTTGTCGCTGAACTTTTATAATAATTTTTTTAGTGTTTAATGAAAGAAAAATTTAAACATTTCAATTTTGTTGAATTTTAGAAGTGAATAATTTTATTGAACAAATAAAGGTCATTGATAGTTAATTCCGCAACAAATTATTTACTGTAAAATAATTTCAATTGCGTTGCAAAATACTTTTAAAGATGGTTTGTTTATCAAAACAACTATATTTATTACACCTAAAAGTTCATAGATGTTGAAAAACTCTTTGAAGATAAGTTTTCTGATAAAAAAAAATCCACTTCTGTTTGGAATTAGCATATTGATTAAATCAGTTTAAACATGACAATCATCATTTCAGAATAAGAAACATTATTGAATAAATTCCCAGGCAATTTGGTTCATTGAGAAAATATGAAAAAAAAAATAAGGTTATGACTCTTCGTATCTCGTGTTGTTCTAAAAATTTTTAATTTATGTAGAAAAAACATAAAAAAAAATGTTTAGATGAATCATGTAATGTATACATTAATCAAATATTTTTAATGCGTATTACTACCTGTGATGTAACTTGATCTTTACTGGTGATGATGATATTTGATGGCTATGCTTTTGACATAAAAGTGTTTCAACAATTCACTTACACGAGTTTGAAAAGTTAAACATAAAAAAAATATTACACTTAGTATCTAGCAAAATAATGTTGATTTTTTTCTTCGTATTTTGCGTTGTTGAACATTATGAATAACTACCAACTGATGGACTGACATTGAAGAGTAATATTAAAAGCATATTTTGTGTGAATTGTGTGAAAAGCATAATTTGTGGAAAACGACATGATTTGCGGAGTCAAAATTCATGGGATTTGTCAGCAATTTTGCCCCTTTTTAATATGCAATTATTATTCATCAATTTTTGGCTAAACTAATACAATTTTACAGACTCCACTTTCAACCGATATGTTACCATATGGCATTTCCTTATTTCCGCGGTTGTAATCATTTCTTCGTTGTTATCATTTTCAGCTCATTTTAATGAGATAAAAGAAAATCACAAAAATTATTTTAAGGCATGGTTTGAGGATTGGAGAAATGAAGGCAAATATAATTGATGTGGTATCAGGCATTTAAAAAAATGAAACAATTTTTAATTAGTGAATTGATGTCTTTCGTTTTAAACATCTAATTCGAGTATTCATGACCACAGAAGAATATAATGCGTATATATACAAAAGTGTATATGCATACTTTTTATTATGTTGCAAATAAGTACGAGTAACAATATTTTTTATGTTTATTTTAGTAAAGCAAATGAGCTTCAGAAAAAAAAGTTCAGCTAGTAATACCCAAAAATGCTATTAATATGTTATAGTGAAAATATTGCGATCTTATATTTTATATGAATTTAATGTGGATTTATCTTAGAGACATATATTTAACCTATTAACAATTATTTATTTTTCTAAAAAATTCCTAATTTTTATCAAAAGTTTTTTTTTTTTTTTTTTTTTTTTTTTATTTTTTTTTAAAAAAAAAATTTGTTTTATTAAAAATTAAAAAAAAAAAACACTCGCAAAATTTAAAACTCGTTAAGAAAGTAAGTACAAGTGTTTTTATAAGTGATATAAAATTTAAATATATAATAAAAAAAATAATTCCAGGAATTTTTTGATTTTGAATTTTTCGTTTTTCTCCGATTCTTGCATGCATATGCTTTAAAAAATAAAAGAAAAATTACAAGTAAGTGTACCATTATTTGTATTGCTGATGATGTAAAATGTCATTCTACTATATAACGTTGATCATTTTTATACAGATTATTTCTAGTAACCAGACGGGCAATTTTACAAGTTTCATATTTGGAAAAATTAGTGTTCCAAAAATTTAATCGTCTTGTTTTCAGCAGAACATCTTTTAAATTTATGGATGATATTTAAAAAATAAAAACTGTAGAATATTAAGGATTTATAGTGCAATATTTTCTTGCTATGTTTTTTTTTATATATATATATTTTTTTATAAAAAGTTTAATATTGTAGAGTATTAATTTTTTAGTTCTTCCATTGCATACTGCCTTTTACAAATTCATTATTTATACTTTCATCATAGCTATTTCTGTTGGAATAATTGAAGTCTTTGATGTCAAATAAAGTATATCAAAGATGATGTGATTATCATCAATTATTTAAGATTTTTCGATATTTATGAAACAACTCTTGTCAACTATTTTCACAGTTTACTTCCTCTCTTTATATTACCATTAAAATAATTTATTAGTACATTTAAAACACTTATTAATAACTTATTCAAACTTTAAGACATGTTTTTATTATTTAAATTTTTAAAATATTCTTTATATCTTGAAATAACAACTGCTAATCATACGAATTTCATATTGACAATTATTTTATTAAATTTGCTTGTATTTTCAAGTCATACAATTAGTATTATTATATATATAGTTGAAGGCTTACAGGTAATAATACTTTTGTTGAATGTTTTCAGGTAATAATAGATATTTTATTATATATGTTAAAGATAAGTGATATTTTGACATATGAAAAGAAAAAAAGAAGTTTAATACATACGATAACTCATTATTTCGAATTTTGAATATTTTATCAGAAAATAATAAGCATCATATTAATTAAAAACAAGCTGTTATCATCCAATCAGAAATTGTGATGATTACTAGACTATCGAATAAAATATTCGAAGGTGATTTGTAGAGCAAATGCATCCCAGTGGAAGAGATATGTTGCCCATAATAATAAATCGACTGTAGATGCGAAACAAGATAAAGGAGTGCTATTATGATGATTCAAGATGGGTTCTGTATGAAGTGGGGAGGAATGAAACATGACATATATTTATAGCACTGAGATGATTGGAAAACTCCGTTTACCTTATCTATACCACATTTTCTTAGTCAAAGAAATTGGAATGAAAATTGAAATGATAACAATGCAGCAAAGAAGCTAATATACTGAAATATATTGAGACCCCCCCCCCCAATCTATGTCCATTCACCTCAACGCTTACATAAAAGTTGTGTCATTATTTTTTTACTTCTTAAGAAACCTTACTCTGACAAAATTATAAATTTTGTTTCTCAACGGTGTTTAAAAATAATATAATTCAACTATGTAAGCTAAAGTTTTTATGTTATTTAGTTTATGTTGTAATTGTTTTTTTTTTCTTTCCTTTGGAGAAAAAAGCAACAAATAATAAATTTTTATTTCATCATTATCGCATATTTAGCTATTGCAAGTTTCCCAAAAGTAGAATTAATTCATATTTAAACCTTCATACATACATAAGCTATGAAACTGAATTTATTTTACTTTTCTTCATGGTTGAAATAAAATTTATTTTACTATTGTTCTTTAAAACTTACTGCTAACAGCGATTCATGCTAGTACAATGTGGAAAAATAAAAAATTATAAATGCAAGTTTATTTATTAATATGGAAGTAATTATTTCATGTCAAATAAGATTATTTTGTCAATTATCACATTCTCACAAGAGAAATAAGTCTATCAATTAAACAATATTCTCTCATATTTGCAAATCTGGAAGATAGCAGCAGTGTATGATTGAAAAATCAAATAAAAAATGACATAAAATTTATGAACAACTTTGAACATCGTTATCAGAAGCATACCTAACAAACAGTTACATTAAGTGACTTATATTTAGTAGTATTTTACTTTTTTATTTTTCTTTTAATTGTTTCGTGATGCATTTTTTTTTTCATTTGTCAATTTTACTTTTTAAGATATTGCTTCCTTTCGCATTTTGCGATTACAACTTTTTAACAGTTTTGTAACAATATTACTTTTGCAAATGTATGTAACTATGTTCAACATTCTTGTAAAAACACTTGATTTTCTTATTGAAGGAACTGTTATTAATAGGTTTGAAGAAATTATAATTCAGCTTCAATCAGATGAATCGTGTTTAGAAATATTATTATAAATAGGAAAATATTAATATTAAATTATATAATAAATATTTTAATGCATATTTTAATTCCAAATGTAAACTTGCATACTATATGTATAAGACAAGATTCATCATATCTGCATCAGGTAAGTTTGAATTTTGACACTTTAACTAATTTTGTAGTACAAAAATATAAAAGTCTAAGGAAATAAATGTAGCTTTCGAAGCAAATGTTTCTAAAATTACACAAATAAATTATCTTTTGCTCTCTCTCTATGAAACTAACCGAATTATTGATTTTAATTAGACTTTAAAAGTATTTTAAACCTAAAATTTATTTATTAATGTGAACACAGCGTATATATAGATAAATTAATAAATACAAATTGCTAAAACTATGAACATTGTTAAATTATTAGTTTTAGAAGAATCAGTATTAAAAATAATATATTGTAGCAAACTAAATAACATTTTTAAACAATCTAATTATATATTGTAAATAAAAATTTACTTTAATCAAATACCAGAAATATGGTATTTATAAGCAAATACAAGAAATATTCAATATTGTATTACGTAACAAAATGAAAGTAAGACGAAGGGATAAAAATCATTATAAAATATTGAGGACAAAAATTCTACATTTTAAATGAAATTACATTCTAAATATAAATCTTATATAGAATAAAATACTTTTGAGAAAAGCATATGTCTTAAAACGAGTAAGAGCTATTTTTATAATAGAAATAATCATTGTACGTTATTAATTTTCTTTAACTAATTGAACTATTTCAGTATTATGTTAAAATATCAAAGCCTTAAAGTAAAATTGCTAAAAAAAATATAAAAGTATTCTCAATTAAAGTATTCTCTTTGGTGTGATAGGTTTAAAAAGGAATTCAAGACCTTAAAATAAGAGAAAAAAATTAGGAAGGTCAAGAAAACATTTAATAAAAAAAATGAAATATTTGTCTATATTTCATTTACTAGGATAATCTCATTCTTCACTTATTTTAACATAAATAGAAAAAATAATCAATAATGCATACATTTTCTTTCTAACTCTGTACATAAAATAATAGGTTTTAATCTGTTAAAACAATTCAATGAAATGAAGAAATACTCTAAGAAAATTTTCTATTAAACTTCATCTCATTTTCTGAGAGATATTTTATTTACTTTTTCATACACAATGTAGACTTTAGAAACCAGAGAAGGTTTATAACATTAACAGTTTACAGAATAGAAAGTAGAATGCTATGAAAAATTCAGATGCATTCAAAAAATCATGGCTTTAGCAAAAACAATTACGAAACGGTTAGTAATTTTAGTATTTTTTAGCTCAAATATCATTTGGCACATGCTAATTTATAACAAATGCATACTTTTATTTAAGAAAAAAATGCAGCACTAAGAAGAATTAATGCAGTTGTGATAAAATTTTGAAGGAAAAGACATATATTGATTGAACAGGCAAATTACAAAATTCTCAATTTCAATGAATCGGAATTGCGGTCGTTGCGTGCATATCTGCTGAGCAACTTGCAAAACATAAAACTGGTAATATAAGTATAAATTTATGTGATATATTTTTCTTAGCGTCATTATAATTTCCTTGTAATATAACGAATGATACCATCACGACGTTTTCGAAGACATTATAAGCAATTGACTGTCTTCGAACGTGGTCGGAATGCATGAAGCCGAGTGGTCTGAATAATGGATCATTATCTTCAATCTATAGACACGGCTGTACAAAGGTGTACAAAGCTTTTTGCATCAATGTTTGCTGCAATTGACTGAAGGGATAAATTCAAAGGGGTAAAATTTGGACGTCAAGATGCACAATTACGATAAAGGATGGGTGATTGATCAACAGGCCCAAATTGGTTTAGGGGTACTATTTTTTACAATTGAAATTGCTACAGCATCTTCCATATGCCCATAGTACCTTCCACAATTTCACTATGATTGACTGAGGCAGGATTATGCCCATAGCAGTCGTTAAAAGACGTTTGCCTTTGACATCTAAACATAGGCGGAATTGCAGATTGGCGTCGAGTATGATCATCATGAGAGAGAGAATATCAGAGTAGCTTCGCAAAGTGTTCAACAATGAAACCCGCTCTTGAAGCAGTTCCCTATTGTATTCATGTCTGGAGAATCCAAAGCTAGTGGTCTCAATCAGCCTTTGTCTTGCAAAAGCATACAACCATAATTCCTGGTGTTCTGGTTGATCTTTTAAGATAGCAGGTCATCTATAGTAATCCTCTATTTATATTTAACAACTTGATGACATGTTGATATCATCTTGCAACCAGTTATTTTACTCTTCATGGCACGTCTTCTGGGGGACAGACTGAAACAAAATAATGTCAGAGACTACTCGAATATGTCTAGACTACCTTCGTGCCTATACACTTCCTTAGCCAACAAGTTCACCTTTTCCTAATTGTACATGCCTCGGACAATAAGTCTCTAAATTCGGTACCCCAAAATATAGCAGAGCTGGGACAAAAATTGGTAAATGCCTGGCAGAACGTACTGTAGCATGACATTGGGTGTATTGATCTTTACTGAGGAGTATACAAGCATGTATTGCCACCAGGAGTAGTTCCAGCAACTTTAATTTGAACATTACAGCTATTGTGTCAGTAATCGCAATTTTCATATCTTTTATATATATTCCCCGTATATATATATATATATATATATATATACGGGGAAGGTATATATAAATATCCATCGTGAGTGAACAAAATATGGTAATATTCAATAGTAAAGATTTTATTTATTGCTAAAAATTTGATAAGAAGTATTTTAACTTTTTTTCAACTTTTAATATGGGATAATAATATGGGATATAATTAATAATGGATATAATTTTTAGATTATTTTGTGTAAAAAAGAATATTCATCGCTTTTATTAATTATAATTACTATTAAATATAGATAAACGTGCATTAAAATTTAAATTTTATGTTTAGTTGATTGTCAAAAAGGCTAATAGTGTAACATTAATTCAGTGAAAATAAATATGAAAATATTGTAGCATATTAAAATTTGAAAGATTGAGTCAGTTTGGATCTAAAGACTTTAAGTACTTGTCAGAAATGAACACAGCAATAGAATTATCAATGACATAGGATGTCTTTTGAATAAAGAAAAATGTGGGAAAATTATGTAAAATAAGTGACTAAAATGGAACACGTGAAATAGAATGTTATTTTCTTTAATTTGAATATTATTGGCAATACATATTCAAATTCCCTAAAGAAATTGTTCATTATGGTAGGTCATGCCTGAAAATTCGTCGACTTAAGTAATTTCATAAAAATCCGTAAAAATAAAATGAAGTAGTGCGCATCTCATAATTTATCATTAAAATCTTTATACGTTTTCTCTCTCCTCATATACGTTACTGTTTTAATACTTTGAAAAACCTTTGTTATTCGGAACTAAAAAAATTAGAAGTCGGGCCTTAGAAGCAGACTATCAAGAAAAATACTTGGAATACTTCATTAAAATTTTGACTAATTCGCTGGAATTTTTTCAATAAAGATTTCTTCTGCTACATACTTTCTTGTTCAACATTCGGACATTAAAGGACATTTTTGTTTTATATTGGAATGATTTCCCAAAAACAATAATCTTTTTTCCATTAATATTTTTCTGATAGGTATAACAGTTCAAGTATATATTTCCATGATTTAAATATATTGATGTCTAAATTCAAATAAATTGAAATTTTAAACTATTATCACTGATAAAAATGCCTACAAATTCATTATATGTCAAAAGCACTGTGCAAGATGTGTAAAAGCTTCAAATGTTGATTTCAAATTTATCTTATCTAAAAATAAGTTGGCTGCTTTTCGTTACTCTACAATTTTAAGAAGAAGCACAGTTTGTTTTATTAGGGGCTTCAAAGCTATTGATCGTTTACATTTAATGTGATTTCAAAATCACTAATAGATTGTTTCTAACTGTATGCACATATTAGTTATATGAATAGAATGATTAGATAAATGCCTATAATATTTCATATTTTAGCTCAACTTTCCTGAAATCCA
>JAPDSC010141820.1:177475-192624 GCA_026290005.1 Latrodectus geometricus
ATACAGAGATAGAGAGAGAGAGAATGTTAAAAAAATTGATCAAAAAATAGATATGTTCTATAAATGCATTTTAATGCATAAATATCTTAATCTATTAGTATATATAATATTATATTGCTTGTGTGTTTCAAATACATGAAAATTATTACTAGTTAACAAATGTAAAATATTTGTATTAATAAGAATTGAACTTTTTTCAGACTTATAAATCCTCAAGCTGCTTTTCAATTCGACCCAATCGTAGAACCTTTATATACAACTAACCAGAGTATTCCTGCAATGGTAACGGACTCAGCGAAGCGAACTAAGTCCTTGCTCCGGCGATAAAGGTCTTTGCAAGTTCCTCCAGATATAACGAGAGTATTACGAGGGAAATCGCAGGGATTATTACGGTTGTAGGACAGACTGAAGGAGGGTGTTCGAGCCTCCTCTCCAGGTCAGCAATAGATAGACACGCTTCAGTAGCTGAGAAATGACACCTTTGATTCTGGAAAGCGATAACGGGTTTGGAATTTGTGCAGGCTTTGATTGGTGGACGGGGTGAAATTCCAAATGCTCCCTTGAAGCCTTCACTTGCTCATGGCCGTTACAGTCACAGTTGCGTAATTAGACGGAATCTACTGATCACGCTAGAGAAAATCTCTGTGATGTATTCAAAACAACAGGTCTTTGCAAGAGCTCGGAAATTATGATGATTAGTTTAACTTCACATTCCTTTCATAGTAAGGACTTCATAAAATTCTGGCGATAATTTTCACTTTCTACGAGTGAATGAATTAGATGACACTGGTGATCATCTGATTATCGTCAAATTAGCATATTACGCAATCACTCGCATACAATGGTAAGAAATGAAAACGCGTCAGAATTAATTTAACAAAATATTGAGCAGAGAATTTGAAGTAAATTAAAACATTCTCAAATAGTACTCTTTTAATTAATCAACACAGTTAACATACATGATTGAAAGAATAAATTTATTCATAAGATTCAATTCACGTATACTTAGGATTCTTTAAAATACCTTTATTAAAGTTTAGTATATCTTTATTAATTTAGAGGAAATCCAATTAATTAAGTGAAAAATTTAAATTTCATATTGAAATTTTCTAATTAAAATGTAGAAATATCTGCCCAGATACGCAAATTTAAGAAAGTGTCTCAGTGTCTCTAATTAAAATAGGAAAAGTTGAATTAAAATAAAGAATTTTAGTTATTATATTTCATGAAATATAAATATAATGAAATCTATATAAATAATGGCGTGTTTACTAATTATGTTAAAAATGTAGTATATACTAAATATTAAAAAAAATAAAGAAATATTTTTAGTAAATTTTAGTTAACAACAATTTTGAAATCGTGATATAAAATTAGTCCAAATATATCTAGTTAGAATGCATATTAAAATTCCTGCAAATAGATCACTAATTTTTTTTAGAAAATTTTATTAAATTTGTGTGCTAAAAGGTGTACGAAGTAAATGTAAAGTTTACAAAATATTTTTCTTATTATAGTTGTTTCCTGAATTTCATTTAACCAATATTTACATTTTAAAACTTGAAATATAGAAACTAATATTTCCTCATAATAAATGTGTTGATTTTACACGTATTTTGAATATTTTATCTTCTGTTGTAACTATTTATATGTGTTTAACTTCAGTCTTTATGGATGTCATTTTATAATTATTTTTTGCATTTATTTGAATAACACATGATTAATGCAAAATTTGTTATTATTTTAAAGAGTATCTTCATACATTAGGTAACATCTTTTATTTTTATCAAAATAAAATTTATCTCCTTAAAATTTCCATTAATATTAGTCTCATTTTGTAGTTAATTGTAATATTTGAGAACATAAAGTATATGAGTATAATGTTTAAATAGGTGTGTGACTAAAGTTATACCACATGTTCCCCAAACTACAATTAATTTTTGTATTACCCGTTAGCACTTACACTGCAACTATGCAAAATAAATCAAATGCATCGCCATTTGTTGTTTTAATTCTGAAAACTTCCTTGTTGAAAATTAATGTAATTTACAATTTCATTCCTAAAAGAATCGAAATATTAAAATAAAATTCATGACATAAAATGAATTAATATAATTATTAAGGGAAAAAACATATTTTTTTCTACCATGTTTGAAAAAATAATTCTGTATTAAAGCATGAATATTAAATAATATTCAGAATAAATGCTATGAAGTATTCTTTACTTCTGTATATGATACTTTTTATTAATCTGAATGAGATATAATTTGTAAAATATTTCAATTGTAGTCAGTATATTACTTACAATTAATTAATTATTCTTGGCAAATAAATATATTGCGATAATATACATTTTCTACTCTAAGCTATTATAAAGATGCAATTGTGTAAAAATAATTATATCAATGTAAATAATTATTGGTATATTATTCCGTTGATGAAGATTTACTTAAAATTTTTTGCTGATGCCAAAGCTGAAAATATAAATGGCATAATATGACATTTATTATTTTTTCAATATTTGCTAAATGAATCATGATTTCATTTGGTGACCACAATTTAAAATAATATCTGGAAAAAACTTTTATGAAAAATTATGATTTCCTTAATGTTCAAAATATTTTTCCTTTGGAGAGCTTTTAAAATTCAATTAAATTTTAAGCTAAATTGTAACGTTCTTAGGGTGTAAAACGTTTTGAAGGTTTTTAAAATTTACATTTTAACTTAAGATGAAGCTAAATAAATTACTAAGTTATTTTTACTTATATAACTGTATATTGTATGCTCTTGCAATATCAAAGCTCACAATCATATTCGATTCACCGAAAGCATTAATGCCTTTTCATTCTCTTTTTGCCAGCCAAGTTAACCCAAGTTGCCTGTATATTGTATATAATACATTGAATTGTCTAATGTATGTATAAAGATAAAAAAAAATTACTACTTACAGAAAAAAAGCATGTGTAAATATTAAGTATATTAATTTAAATCTTCTTAATTAAACTCTTATTAATTTTTATTATTTCAATCTAATCAAATTTACAGTTAAATGTTAATAGCAGAACTCCATGAATTTAAAATTTTTATATATCAACAATTGAGTCATTTACACAAATAAACGTAAAAAAATTTTAAAATAAATTGGCATATTTTTTCAAAATTATAACTATTAATAACAATCTAATATTAAGAAAGATTTCATTTATAAATATAAATTTACTCTCATGCGAAAATTCTAAACATTTTTGTATTTGCTTTACGAAATCATTATTTAAATATTCTCAAATAATGATGCTTGAATAAAAAAAAACATTTTAGCAATGTTTCTTACACTTATTTGCCAATATATTTCATCAGTCCTTGCCACTAATTCCCACACTTCTAAATGTAAGCATTATTATTCAAATTTGCTTGAGAAGACTTATATATCTATAATATAAAAAGTCCCTATACAAATCAAAGACTATGACAAAAAGCGTAAACTAATGTTTACTGACAGTCTTTACTCTAACCAATTAGCATATTTAAGAGTTTGCTTTTTCCTTTTGTTGTGTGTTTTGAGAACTCTAATAATGAATACAAATATTTGTAAACTCTCTCTTTTTATTGTCTTTTAGCTCATTTACAATTATTCAAAATCAGTTGATTTCAACGAAAAAAACACCAACTTTTTTGTTATTTGTAGAGATTTAAAAATAAAAGTCACCATATACAATTTTTCTATTGTAAAATTTTTCTTTAAATAGTAAAATCTGTTTGAACTTATTTGGATGAACATTAGAAAAACTAATTTGAAGTTTTTGTTATTTTAATGATTTAGAATTTGAAAATAATATGAATTAACACATCTCAGTATTTTATTTTTTAGAAAATTCATTATTACAATCATTTTTACCACATTCAATATGTATTTAATTCCACTCCACAGATTAGTTTTAGCTCTCAAATATGCGATTTTAGACTCCAATCATTTTCAACCTAAAATATTACTGTGTATAAAATTATTTACAAGTGATAGTTCCACATTTAATATTTTAGCGAACAAAAACGATTGAACTTATTTCTGAGTAATATTATTAAAGAGTTACAAGTTCTTTTTTCTGTGTGCTATTTTGTATTTTAATCTATATATTATGTACTTTAATCCATATCTTTTAAATATCTTAACAGCATATTTTACGTAAATATATTTTTATTTTTTCTTACATAACAATAGTGTTTTAATTCCCTCTAACTATTTAAATATATTATTCCTAAAATTATTATAAAAGTTTTGTCTTAGATTCCAAAATTTTAGCATGATTATTTTGAATCATTTATGGTTATGCCCAAACATTAAGGAGCGAATACTTTTCGGATTATATGATGGAAAAAAACAGCGAAAATGTAACAGAAATATAGATAATAGAACAATATATTTATTTTGAATCCATAATTTCAGAAAAATTGATCAGAAGCATAATTTTTTATTCTTATTTAAAAAATAATAATTTGATGGTGTAGCAGCCTAATAATAATAAACTAGAAGTAAAAAGAAATTTTCACAATAATTTGAAACTTATTTCAATAAATTTATTTAAAAAGGAATTTTGAATTGGAAATTTAATAAAAAATAATCTTCAGTTTATCATTATTTTCCTGTCAAACAGATAGGTTTTATCTTTTTCCATTATGATTTATATAATATATCATAACTTATTTTGCAAAACTTTAGGTGTTGATATAAATCAAATATTTTTATTTACATTTTCTGTCATTTTTCTACTTTATGTAATAATTTATTTTTGACTTAATTGAGATCAAATATATTTATAAGCTCATGCATGTTTACACTTCTTTTTACTTTACAATAAAGTAAAAAGTGTAATAAAGTAAAAATCTTAAAATACGTTACAATCATTCTCGAATTTTCATTTGCATTTTTAATATGCTGCTGAAAATGCTTAAGATGTGAAATCTTTTACTGAAGTTATAATGACGGGAAACAATTTACTTTACACTTTGTTTTACCAGAAGTGATAAATATTTTGATAAAAAAATTTTTGCAATGGTTTCATGTCTTCAAAATTTATATTAGATAAAGGCTGATATCGCAGTCTTTAATGATAAACTATTACTAATGATACCGAAAAAATTGAATAATTAGTGCTACTGAATAAGATTATATATACATACATACCTTAAAATTAATAATCTCTTAACCACTTCTGTTTCTAAAATTTGAGTTATAAAATTTATTTGAAATTGAATACAGTGCAATAGTGCAATGTAAATAAAATATTATTTCGTTGAGAATACCTCGAAAAAAGTTTTATTATATCTTTATAGCTATAGATAATTGTATGCTCTATTAAATCATATCATTTTACTGTTTAAATATATGTTTAATATTTATAAGGTCATATTTCGTGAAAAAATGTATTTTATTATTTTTGAAGGCAATAGATTTAAAAAAATGCTATAGATCAAATAATTTTCCTGTCTTTTAAAAGTTCATATTTTCAGTCGATCATAAAAAATTGTAAGTTTCTTAAGTTCTTGTTTTACATAAAAATGTAGAAGTTTAATTTTTTTTGTTGGAAATCATCAATGTTTTTGCAAAATATATTTATTTTCTAGAAGTTATTTTGAGTTAATATATACTATATGTATTGGAAATCCTTTCATAAATATAATTTTTAGTTTACTTTGGAACTGTTTCATTCTTCATAATTTATCCCCAAACCAATATCTGCAAATAGATCATTACATATTTGACTAAATTATTTATAGGAGAAAAGGTTTATTAAAGATAAATGTTACAATATCCAAGAAAGTATATCTAATTATTTAAAAAAAATATTTACATTAATCTTTAACTTTTTTATTATGTTTTTTTTTCTTTTCATTCAAATATATCACTTCATAGCAAGTGTGAAATAAATTTATTTGTGATAAAAGCTAAAATATATCACATAAAATACTTTATGAGTATGTAATACAGAAAATATTTTATGATATATAATGGAGATATTGCTATTATTATTTTTACCCAATGCACATTTATGCCTTTGAGTTACGTAAGTAACTTTACCATGGGAATAAATCGCATTGGGTAATAATAAGCTTTAGGCTACTCATAATGCATTGATCAATCAGCTGTATGTATTATATATTGAATATGGTATGAAAATATATTCCTAATCAAGTGTTATCCTTGTTCAATATTTGCTATAAAAGTTAAGTTATTTTATTTTAAAAGGAAAATACAGTATTGTAAATTTATTGTTTTCACCTACAGCGAATAATTTAATTCTACAAGAGCCTAAGGAGTTAAAATATATAAGCAAACATTTGGAAAACCAAGAAAAGCAGAACATTTAATTAATAAAAACAAACTAATCAAATTATTCTAATTTTCAACGGCATTTCTTTATTGAAACTTCAAAATATCGACAATTTATAATACCTTTTCATTATTTAGGCTTTTTAGAATGTATTTCATTAAATAATGAATATATAAAATAAAATTATTATTTCCAAAAACTTATCTAATGATATACAATTATTTAGGGAAAATTTGTTAGAACGTCGTAAACTGAATACTGATTTTGAATTATTTTCCATTTATTACATAATTGACGTATTTAGTATATTATGCAATGTATTTCCATTAAAAATGTTTAAAGGAATTCACACATAAATTTAAATATTGAAATGTAGTTTTAAAGTCCTATGAAAAAATTTAAATTATAAACAATTCTGAAATTCAACATGCATACACATTAATCAACATATAAACTGTTAACATAATTTATTTCAACTAAAATTATATATATTTCCAAGAGTAATTATGTGTCATTTACATAATATAGTAATGAACAGTAAATAACATAGTAGGAAAAGTATTTATAGAATTCACTGCAATACAAGTAAGATGCAAGGGAAAATAGTATTTCAAATCTTCATCGATTGAATGTAATAGTACACAAGAGTAAGTGAATGTCATTACATAGAGCAACACACTAATGAAAATCATAACATAGTTTCTGCACTTTTATGTAACTTCAAGTTACATCTTCAATTTAAAAAAATCCTTGGCTGGTAATATATACTGAAGGCTTGTAATACTGAAGGTTTTTCACTTTAATGCAAATATGTTGTTTTTGGCATGCATGTGCAACAAGTTCCAAACATAATTCTATGAATACTTGAAATGTTTTTAAAACTTTAAATGATTTCAATACTGCTAAAAATTGATTTCATTAATATATATGATTGGTTATTTTTCTTTTTACTTATATAACAATTATGAATATAATAGCATGGAAATTCAGAATTATACTTTAGATGATATTTTTCTTGTTCAGTTGTTATGTAATACAGTTGTTATACCAGCGTGTCCTGTATGATATTCGTTGTTGCACATGAAGATAGCTTTGTTCTCTCAAATAAAAAATGATATTTTTAACTGCAATATTAAAATGTAATAAAATAAATATTCAATATTTATAGCTGAGATATTAAAAAAATGAATGTATGTTACAAGAATAAATTTGAGAAACATGTATGGAAACATGCAATTTAATAATCAAACACTGGCTTTAATGTTACCTTAGAAGACATTATCTTAAGAATTGTAAACGTTTAAGCTAATTTTATTATATGCTTTAGATTTAAGAAGAAGCAGTAGTAATGTTTGATTAAAAGAAACTCAATAAAACTTAATTAATAAATTTATTAAAGTTAAAAATAATTTATACAATAAGCATTGAAACAAATATAAAATTGCATTATATTTTAATGCTTTTTTTAATTTCATAAATGTTGCTTATTTTCAATATAAAATTATTTTAAATCAGAAATTTCCAAGCTATGTACATTAATTTAATGCTTAAAGTTCTCATTGGTAATTTTGATTGATTTTTTGACGTTAGCTAAAATTCTATTGTCTAAACATACTCAGTAAAATCAAAAACATCTGAATTAACCTCCGTTTTTAATGTAAAAAATAAAAATATATTTATGAAAGTAGTGTTTACTTGAGAACAATAACGCACACAGATTAATGATAACATTGCAATTGATTGTTATAGGATTTCAGATATCCAGTGGACATTGACAAATGGCTTAACACTTTCAATAACTTTTAGGCTTCAAAAATAAAATGTATTTTTGATGTTGAAGATCAATACATTTTTCCTTCTTTTTATCGTTATTGAATTAAAAGTAAACAAAGAAATAGAAAGTTTCGTTCGCGTATAAAAGTAAATCAAATACTTTGTTATAAAACAGAGATTGAAATATTTTCTTTTTACTAAGAAATGTAAACATTAAAATATTTACAATATCATATCTAACGAGAATAGTTCTTAGTTTTTAACAATAATATATAAATATTTTCAAGCAGACTTGTAAATGTTATTTATTTTCGCACATTAAAATTTTATAAATCTAGAAATATTTAATGTCTGTAATTTTTTGTAGATTTTCTAAATGGAAAATTATCACAAGAAAAAAATAAAACATACATTTTTTACAATTTTGTATTGTAAAATATAAATTTGTATTGTGTTGGTCGTATTACATCAAGTAAATATTTCTTGATATTATAACACCATATTATATTTACTTACATGAAATATAAGTAAATATTTCATACTATCATGTAATTCCTAGTAAAAAAATTTAATTAATTATCGTATTAATAACATAGGCATTCATCCTGTAATTTTATTACACACAAGTGTGGAGATTTCTCTTCTACAATTTCACTTGGACATTCAAATGAACAAAGTTTATTAGTTGGGTCTGGAATTAATAGAACAATTTTAGTAACAACGGAGAATTTATTAAGTTTGAATCTTACATATTGATAATGCACATATTTTTTTCTTTAGAATCTTGGAATGTCCATCATGTAAACCACGGTATTTAGCAAACAATTTGGAACCTTAAGAAGGTAATCAGATATTGACTCACCAATAGCTTAAGGCAAAACAACTTAATCTTCTAATGTAGAATTTAAAATAACTAATGATCCTATTAATTCCAATAATAAAAGTTAATTAATTTAGATCATTTGTGAAATTACGAATATGGTGAAAGCCTAGCAGTAGCATTTGACTCATCACAACATATCTAAAAGTTCCAGGTAACTGTGTGTCTCTTCTTCTTTTTTACGACCGTATAGCTTAATATATAATTGCTTTTATTATGCCAATCCATCTTTCTATCAATTCGTTACTCTGCAGGTTACCTGGTGTAGAAAGTTTACAATATTAAATCTTTACAGAGATTGTTATGTTAACTTGACAGGATAATTTGTTCTATGGTTTATAGCAATGTATCGAGAAACGTCACTAATTATAAAAATTTTCATGAAGCTTTCACAAGCTACTTTTGCAGTTAAAGATTTGAAAGACATTGCTTCTGGCTGTCGTTTATGCTGATCCATGACACACAACATGTTTTCTAGAAGAATTGGATTCAATAGGTCCTAAAATATCAGCTTCACTAGTTGGAAGAGTAATGCTGGTCTACTGACGATTCTAAAGGATCTCTGCTTTTCAGTTTGAGTTTCCTTCGCAGCTGAACTTTGTGACAAGATGCTCACAAAAATTTTATATCTTGAGGCTTGTTTTCCTAACCAAAAAACAATTTATGATTTACTTGGTTTTTCTGGCTGCCATATGTCTTCCAGTTGGAGTTTTGTAAGCTAATTAAGTATTTTCCTAAGTAAGCTATTTAATCTAGCTAAGTATTTTCCTTTACTTTTAAATGTATTTCTGCGTTTCTTCTCTTCATGCTGAAAAGCATTCTTGGTAACTATTTCCTTTTCGGGGATATTTTCGATTTTTTCTTTGACATACTCCCTTCTCTATTTTTTAAGTAGACTCTACAAATGATGAAAGCTTGTTCATTCAATTCTTCCACGGCTGCAACATGCACCATTATAGATTAAAATCTACTGACCAAAGATTGAGTAGAACAGAAAAAAGTTTTTCTTGAATTGAAGATCTAATTGCAAGTTTCAAATAAATTTACTTACCTTCTTCTTGAGCTTGTCAGATATGCGCCATCTCTGTATTGTTGCATTTTGTACCATACTGACTGCAGCATTTTACATATATAACAGATTTCCACTAACTCGATTCTTCCAGGAAAAACTTGGCGCAGCTTGTTCTACTTGGACCTTGCGCCATAAATTCCAACCAACCATCCAGGCAAAACTTGCTTTGCTTATTTTAATAAGAAGCTCATTTAACCCTTTTTTTCTTACTGCTTTAGTTTCTCCCTTACTAAAACATGAAATATTGTATTCATCTATAGGTAATATCTTTTGAAATGACCTTCTTGACACTGAAATACTTTTATTAACAACTTTCTACTTGAAACACTGCTAGTTGTATTCTTTTCAAAACGATTAATTGATCCTGGATTTTGTTTCTTTTAAAAAAATTTAATATATTTTTTTATTTTCACTAAAATTTTTACTTGTTTTTCTCTGGGAAAGGTTTCTTTTCAATTTCTCATTCTACACTGTTCCATATTGAACCAGAATCAATTTGATTTGATTGAAAAAAACTGCTTGTGATGCTCTCTGCTACCAAAAGTAGGAAATTATCAATTTCTTTCACCAACTCGGAAACTGGAAAAGAATTTTCAGTCTCAAAAATACTTGACCCTGATCCCTTACATAAGTAGGCAAATCTTATTTTACTTTGTCAGCTCAATTAGTTCATTACACTGAGCCAATATTTTTAAATTTCCTGATTTTATTTACAAAGTAGCTTCTTAACTGATGCTTTCTAAGCAAATATTTCACTGCCTAAATTATGGCAAGAATCATAATACTTTTTGTGCTTAAAAATCGTTATTCTGTGTTCATTCAAAGTTATGTTTTTAATTTTGTCATAGTTATCATATAGCGCAGAATTTGTTTTTCTTTTAATGGAACTTTTTAAGCACTGTAAACTTTTTAAGCAAATCACTTTTAAAGTACTTAGGTGAGATACTATTCGAATACTAAATAAAGTTTGAATATTCATTCTATCAGTTAATTAGTTGTTTGTTTCATGGCATAAGCGTGATTTTTTATAGTTATCGAAAATTAAATAATATATTAGTTTTCTAATCTATAATCATTTTATTAATAAGAAAACATATTCTTCTTATTTTAATTAATATTTTTTATTATTTAATATTGTTCAAATCTGTGAATCGTAGCATTTGATTAATTTATCTTTAATTATGTCAACTAGTTTATTGATTGTTTGATTCTACTAACTGTTTAAGAAAAATCTGAATAGAAAAACATATTACTTTACAGGGTAACTTATTTTTCATATGTATGATTTAAGGTAACTCGAGCTCGGGAATATGCTTAATAAGCAGTACCAATCATGCCATATAATTTTAATCAGCATATCTGGTAATTTATCTATATGTCCAACCAGATAACTTGCATCCAATGTACATTATTTTGGATAAAAGAAGTTGAGTAAAATAACTGTTTGAAATGTTGTCAAATAGTTCTTAGAGCCACCTTTCATATCAATATCGCGTGTCTGTACACCATCGAAGAAAATTTTTTTATACTGGAATTGATAAGCTCTTTTAGATTCTAGTAGAAATTTTTAGCTTAATACTTCATTAGATAAGGAGAACCTTCTTAATATCGACTGATGTTAAATATTTTGAAATCCCATAATTCATCCAAAATAATTTACGAAAGTTATTTCATACCTATGTGACAGTTTCTAACAGAACAATATACCTACGATTAAATATTGTGTTTATAAGATATAATTTTAAAAAAAGAGAAAAAGTAATTTAACATATGCAAATACATAATTTTAGAAACATAATATAGCTTTATTTTTGGACAATTAATGCAGAAGAAAATTTAGTTTAATAATAGCATTTATTAAAACATTTATAATGAACTAATAGTTTTTCGTTAATAAAATAGATTACAATAATAACATGTAGATGGACTTATATTAGTTTGGGGAAAAAGAAATCTATTATTTTTACGTGAACGTTTTGTAACTTCTTTCAGATTCGCTTTGTAAAAAGGTTTAAAACAGTTTATGTAGATTTTTAGGTCTGGTACGAAGCTACGACTGCTGACATGGTGTCAAGTTTGATAATTTTTGATATTTTATAGATTTTCTCGACGATGTTGTATCCATACGAGGTGCATCTTTAGCATCCAAATACCCAAACGGAATCGACGAAACCAAAATTGTGCGTAACTGGTTGTTACAGTCATATATAGGACGTTTAACACCTTTCACAATTTTAGCCATCTGGTTAGCATTTTCGCCTTTATAAAAGAAAAACTAAAATGTATCAATTTTTTTGTTTGTTGTCTTCTATTTTTAAAACCTTGTACTCATAACTGAATTAATCAAACAAAAAACCGCAAGAGAATATTTTAGTGTCAAATGTCACCTTTCCAATGAGCATAAATTTGAAATTGTTTGATAGATACCTCACGAGATTGCGATCACTACAGACGTCTACCGAAAAAATAATGGATAACTTTTTCCCCAACCTAATATAATTCACTGTCTAAAATTAATAAATAATTTTTATAATATCAAAAACAATAATTCTTTAAAACACAATATAATTTAGTTTTATGTTACACTTCAACAAAAAAGTGATATTTGAACTAAAAATGAACAAAAATTTAAATCTAAAGTTTTTCTGTTTTGAGGCTGTTTAATTTGAAACATATATTTATATTTCTTAACAGATTCAGCATTCAAATTTATTTTTAAAGGTAAAAAAATTCAACATTTTTAAAAAAATTACTGAAGAAATACAAAAACTTATATCCTCTCGACTAATGACTTTAGAACTCCATTAATAATAATCACTCACATTCATTAAAATATTCATGAAGTAGTTATAAATAAAAACAACAATTGGCTATTGAGTGAATAAATATTTCTAAAAATAATAACTATAGAAGAATTAACTGCTAATTCCTCTAGCGAAATACTCTACTTCCAGCTGGGAAAGGGATTAAGATGTCAAGAAGAGTTATTATAATGAGAATTAAATTCATTGTTGTACGCCGTTTTTTTTTCACTGATATTCTTTTATTTCAGATTTCTAGTTGTAGCAATGATGCGAGACAAATAATTTTAATAGATTCAAGAATAATGACTATTTTCTTATTATTTTTCATAAGTAGTTTATTCAATTAATTATTAAAATTAAAAACGCTTCTTGAAAAATAAATTTACCTATCAAAATGAGGCTTAAAAGTAATAGATGTGTATTAATTAGGTTTCTTTTTTATTTAGAAACTCGTTTTAATTTGTATTCTCGAAAAAATAAAAGTAACAACTTATCTAAATAATGCTTAACCACGTATATTAATGTAACGATAGTTAAGAAATTGCATGTATTTGTATTAAACTAAGTAGAAATCTTATGTAAACCATGCCGTTTAGTTTTATATACGCATATATTACATAAAATGCTTAGATATTTTTAAATATATAACACTCAAAATTTAATTTTTTTTTAATATGATTGTATGTAATATTTATTATAGGCAAACAAATTTTTAAAGATTATTTTATTTAATTAAATACTATTTCAGTCCAAATATCAATTATCTTTTTATAATAACATTTATTTACAGAAAAATATTTTTACAACGAATACTGTTTTAAGAATTTACTGTTTTTAAATAAATGAATTTTCTTAAATTTTTTTTAGCAAAAGCATAATTTTATGAGAAATCATTTTCATTTAGAATAAAGCATTATCCATCAACATATTCTTTTCATATTTTTGCACCTATCAGACGCATTTTACAATAATAAAAATAATAATAACATAAATTTAATTAATCATTATTTCTTATCAATTTCGATTAAATTTTATTTATATTGCCATATAATCAAATTTTATTGCATATATGCTTTAGTACTAATTTATCAAAAGATTTTTATAATTAAGAAGTCCATTTATGAGATTCCTGAATGGGACTTTATTACAATTATTGACTAATAGGTGAGATTTTTTTCCATAACAGAAATGAAATCCAAAAAATAATATCCGTCTTCTTACAAAAAATAAACAAGAATTCATAAATAAATACAATTATAAAAATAAAGCTTTTAATTTAAAAATATAAAAGGCAATGAAACTTAAATTTAACTTTATAAAAGCTACAAAAAATAAACACACAAATGAAATAAAGCGAAACATAATTTCTTGTTAAGTTAAACTTTGAAAATTAATTAAAAGGCAAATATTGAAATATTTTAAAAATTTTAAATTCAGATTAACTTTCTTAATGAAAAGATTATTATTCTGACTGCTTACAGAATACAAAAATAATTACATTAATAACAAAAAATTTCTATAAATTACTCCTTTTTAGAGAAATAAAAACGTTGATAATATTTGACTTTTATAATCTTTTATTTACTCATTTTTAAAGTCATTTTGCTGCTTAAAATAAATATAACAAAATGCCACCATTTATCTTCAATCAAAAATGCCAATAAAAACTTTAATTAGGTAGAAAAAAAATTAAAGTAATAAATTGTTAAAAACATTTATTTGTTAGATGCATTATTATTTATAAATGTATATTATCTTAAGAAAAATATCATATTTTATGTATTGCACATTTTACGTATTAATTACTTACAGTTTATTTATCAAGCATGAAACTTATTTTTTAGATTACTTAATAATCTTTTATTTTGTGAATTACATTATTTTAAAGATAAAAAATAATCAATAAAACAAATAAAGTTTCAGTTCATTTCAGATAGAAATAAAAAAATAAAACACACAAAGATATTTCAGATTCTGAAAGTGACTCTGACCAGCTGTTTAAAAAGTCGAAACTACGAGTTTAGATTCTGGAAAGTACTTTAAGATAATCGAGTTAATACACTTTACCTTAACTTCATGTTTTTAAATGTGCTGTTTTAAAATGAAAAAAATTTCTTGCTTTATAGAAATGAATCTGTAGCTTTTTTAATATTTTTTCACAAAAAATAATGTCACAAAAACAATAACTTGAATAAAAGGGACATTCAGGTTTTAATGTAATGACGTCTAAGATTTGGGAAGAGTATTATAGAAAGTAATGAATGGTATATATATATATATATATATATATATAT
>JAPDSC010141820.1:201364-212230 GCA_026290005.1 Latrodectus geometricus
ACACACACACACACACACACACACACACACACACACACACACACACATATGCCGAACTTTGATTGCTTAATGATTATTAACAAATAGTAAATCTCAAATAAGAATTTTTTAATATTTTATTAAACACATTTAAATGTTAACAGCAAATATCAATGAGAATTATTTTTTAAAACAGCAGCTGATCTTTAAATTTAATTACTTGCTAAAACTTTGAAGAATAAATCATAGACTTTTATCTTTGAAAATGTTTTAAGTTACTATATGTTTTCATAATAATTAGTCAACTATATTAATTTTTCAAATAGTAAGAATGCAACAAGTTTATAACAAATAAAAATTAATTATTAACATAAGTTACTTTCAAGTTAATTGCTAATTTCCAATTTAATTAATTTTATGCTCGTTAAGAAAACAAGGTTTTCATAAACTTAAGTGAGATCTAGCACTATTTCAACATATTGCGCCGATCATTAGACTAAATGATCATCATAATATCGAAAGAAAATGGCACATTTAATAGTTCATTATGCAAATATTCTAGATAAAGTGAAACATTTTTGCCATTTCCAACATCATTAAAAATAAATAGTCCCATGCTGAATAGAAAGAACGTTTATTTTCCAAGATGAAGATTTTTCAGTTCGTTAACTGTTACTCGTAACGAGTGCTTTTAAGAAAAAGTAAGGAAATAACTGCTTTCTTCAATCAATGAAAATGAATTATTAGTTCCTGCAAATCGTAAATTTAATAGTACAATTTATTTTCTTTATTATAACTCTTTATTTATGAATGATAAAGGAAATTTATTCAAAGGTCAAATCAGTATCTCCATTTTAATACGCTAGAATAAAAATTTATTGTTTTCATTATTATTCTCTAATTTTTTACTAGAGTGATTTATTTAAATAGGAATTATAAAAAGAAGAAACTTATAGTTTAATTTTTTATTTTAAATGAAGATATAGTTCTACATCTAATGCATGGAAGACTTCAAGACCATAAAACAAAGAATATAAAACGTTGTTTCGTTTGACTGCAGTCAAGAGATGTTTCTTTTAAATTTTTCTGAAAAGCTCCTTTGAGAATAGTAATTTAATTGGAATGGTTGCTTTTGAAACAAATTGTCAAATGTAAAATCTAATTTTTTGCATGGTGCTCAATAAATGGATATTTTTGTAAGTATGCATTTGGCATCTTAAATTTATGTCTATTTGAAAGCAATTCTTTTGCCCTGATGCATTTGGAAATATTTTACATTTTTTCACTACATATTTTAGTATTACATTTAATTCGTTGTATTTAAAATTTTAAGAACATAAATATTTAAACAACTTTATATTTTTGATGAAAAATAGTACTTGAATTATTTTAGAAAAATATAAAATGCATCATATTAATAAAGTCTTTCCTTTAAAAACATACTTCTCTTAGGGGAATGAAAATTTACAAAACTTTAAGGAAATAGAGATGAACTTTAAGAATAGGGGAAAGGGCTAGTAATACCAGACTTAGTAAAGACTGCATATTTAAAGACTGTACATAAAAAAAATTTAAATTTCACAAGAGATAGTATAAAGGCTGGTAAATTTTTGTCGAAGAGGAACAACAAAAGAATTAAAAATAAATATATTAAGAAAGATTTTAAGGAACTTACTTCTGATAAGGACATCTCGAATACAGGTTGAGGGCACTCAGCTATGGTAAAAAAACTTCAAAGCCAACATTAAAATAAGAGAAAGAGGTTTGAAATCAATCAAAACATAATAATTCAACTGATTTTTATCAAAATTTTAATGAGGACTTCAATATGCAGGTGTTAACGCACAGTATTAGTACTTTAGGGAGGGGCAAGTCTTATTGGAAAAGTACTCGAGTTCCTTAAATATTGGAGATTCTGGTAAAGTGACTTTGTCGGCATTTAAAAAAAAACACACGTGGAAAATGACTTTTAGAAATGCCATATTTGTACCATATGTTAAGACTAACAAAGCCTAACTCCAAAAATATGGACAGTTACCCTCCAATCTCAATCTAGTATAACATGTAATTTAACAAAGAGAAAGATTTCTAACAGATTATTCTTGATGTGCTGGTTAAAATTGGAATAATTTCGAAAGACAAATCGTTTCCAGATATTTAATTGTATATCTAAAACATTTTCCACTCATCTCAAGAGATAAAAGTTAGTGTTTGGAGAAAACAAAGGATTCTTTTTCTGTTTGTATACTTTAAAAATGTATTTGACCTAGTTCGGAAAGCGAGATTTCATAAAAAGCTTTATTTCTAAGACATTTCTATCAATTTATATAAATGAATTAAGAGTTTTTTAGATCAAAGATTTAATAGTAATAGATTTTTCTATACTTTGTCCTGTTTTCATCTAACTAGACAAGATTTGATTTAGGAAGCGGTATTCTTTTTAATCTAATCATTAATGTTTTGTAAATATGTTCCTGCGATACGTATTTTATCGTTTATTGTTTCGATTTGTGACGTTTGTTGCAAATGAAAAATTGGAAAATTGTTCTGAACACAATATAGTTTCTCATCAATGTCTCAAGCTACAATTTTGTCACGCAAAAACTCAATGTATAATTTAAACGACTAGCTCATTCTTGTAGTAAAGTTAAATGAACGTAAAAAGTTTAAGAAAAACCCTCCAGATTCCCAGTCATTGTGAATGTCTTAAAAACGAGCACACTGATAGGCTTGTTAAAAAGGGATCTATCATGTTAAAAATTTACTCTCCTCTGCTGTGTTACAGGGTAAGAATCTGTCACTGTAAATTAAAAAACAATTGAGCATCCCTATATAGCGATGCAGCTTTGGGTAACAAATACCTTGCCTTGTTAAACGAGAGTAATAGTAGCCCCGATTCCCTGCTTTGGTCTGCTAAAATTGCTTGCTTTCGTTTGCTTACTGGACATGACAATTTGCAGAAGTATTTTTATTTTATTGGTATCAAGAATACGGTTTGTTGCCTTCTGTGTCACCCAGAAGATATGGATAGTGGCCAAATGAAACCCTGATTTATTGTCTTAAATTTTCTTAGAGAAAACTCTAAGAACGCTAATTTTAAATCTTTTTTAGGCTTTATCATGAGTTTATTGGGTTGTTCGTCAACTAATGGCAGAACTGCCAAAGACGGGTGTAGAATAAAAAAGTTTTCTTTGATATTTCAATTTAAAGAGGAGTATTTTATAGGAAAAAAAATTAATGCATGATAGATTTTATTTAAATTATTTTTTGAATTTTATTATTACTATTCTTTTAAGAAGATAATATGGAATTAAATCCATACTTTCAGATTTACTGAGCTAAAATAAAATAACAGATAGTCACGACATTTCTGTTATTTACAATCAAATTTATCCGTTTCTGTATTGTGTGAAACTGCACATACTTACGGTATTATTATTCTTTTTTATGACGTTAGGTGATATAATAAGCAAAAAGAAACATAACAAGTAAAAACAGTGTGAACTCGTTTTCCAAAAAATCATTAAAATTCAATTTAAGATTCACACATTTAACTCAATTACACTCATGCGTCTATTCAGAATCTTGTTTAGATATTATGTTTTCGTCATATTCAAATTATACACTAACATTTATAATATATAAATGTGATATCCTTTTTACATGGCAATAGCATACATACACTTATGTATGTATGTATAACAAACAGCAACGAAGTATAATAAAATATAAGAATTTTCATTAAAAAGTTCATTTTTATAAAATATGTGAGAAAATATAGACGTTAAAAAATTTAAGATATTTATTCGTTTAAAATACATAATGGAAGCAAATAATGAGTAAAATGTTTTCTCTTTAACTTTTAAAATAATGCTGAAATTCACTTTACAAATTTTAATAAATCTCAAATCATATTAAAAAATTAAGTACAGGACTAATAAGTAATAGTTTAATTAAGATAAATAATAATAATTTAAAACTAATCATGAGTATTTCCGTTTCTAACATGTTCAATATGCAATTTCTTGATCTCAATTTTGTTTTAAACGCTTTGTTTTGGTTGAATACATCAATATTTTTTAACTAAAATTAAATTTTATCGTAAAACAATACATTATACCATGTGATCATTAAATTAACGAATTTTTTTAAGAGGAACTATCTAATTACTCCGGAAAAGTAATAGTTAATTATAGTTTACAAGCGACTTTGAAACACAATCAATAAGAATTCTTTTCTGTATTATTATCGGAACAGGAAGAGAATTTCACGATTTTACATGGAAATAAATTATATAATGTAATGTGCTTAAATAAAACATTTAACTAACGGTAAATTAATTTAGTAATGAGGAAAGAACTCATATTTAATTATAAATGATAGTTTTTTTTTTTTAACAAATATGTATCTTTCTGATAAAGAGTATTTTTTTTTATACTTTTTTGGCTATAGGTGTTCAACTGGCTATTTCTGTAGAATGATCTCACAATATCAATAAAAAGACATTGTGATGAGTCATATTTTAAGTGCCACTTTTGTCATTAGTGAACTCGATGGATCTTGAGCTAGGTCAGTAATAATCTTCTCTCGGGCACGTCAAGACGAACTTCTCAATCAGGTTACCGTGGTCTCATCTTGAGCCTCCCTTTAGGAAAAAACTCAGCATATAAAATATGGTAAATAATGAATAGCAGATAAATTTGTCAATACATCTAATAATTTATATCAAAATTTTAATGTATTTAATCAAAGAAAATCGTGAAGTTTAAAATACTTTTAATTAGTTTCTCTAAAATAATAATACAAAAAAATATTATAATTGTTGATACAAGATGTTTAGAGTTTCAAGTATATAAAGTCTGTTTTTATTCAATTTTTTTTAACTATTAAAAGTTAATCTTAGCATTTAACTTAGTCTCAAAACAGATTTAATAAAAATTATTAAAAAAATATGAACCTGGAAATTATTATGAAAACAAAACTTTATTTAGGTTGCTGTTAAAATTAGTTAGAAAGGCAAAGTGAAATTAAGTGAATTAATGATAGGTTATGTTAAATTAATTTAATGCAACAAATGTTTTGACTTATTATTCTGTTAGTCTTCTTTAAGACTTTGCCATCAGTTTTTAAATTTATAAAACTAAATAATGCATAAATCATTTAAATCATTGAAATCATGCTTAACAATTTCATTTAAATATGAAATAAAAAATCAACAAACAAAATATTTTCAAGTTGTATAATTTGTAATTAAATATCCACGCCTTTTCAGGAATAACAATCGAAGTTTTAACCTATAATTGAATACCTAGCCACTTATTGATATTTATTAAAAATATATTTCAATAACTTAAGTAATAAATAGAATGCAACAGATAATTATTTCTTTTATTTGACGCAGAAATTTTTAATTATTCCTTATGAAAGTTAAATGTTTTTATTTGTCTCCAATTTCTTACTTCTTTCTTGGATAGTTTTTAAGTAGATTCCAGAAAAATCTTAATAAAAAGTACAATTTTTTTTAAACGTATAAAACCTATTCGTGTCAAAAGGATTAAGATTTAATTGATCTAAATCCGTAAAGTCTTATTACTTAAAAAGGTATGTAATGATTTTATAAAAAAATTGCTTTCAATAGAAGATTAAAAAGCAAGGATTACACAGTGTGACAAAATTTATTTTTTAATTTCAACCAAAATGAGCTTTTCAAATTCAATTGAAGATTGCTGGAAAGGTCATTTTTATGTTTTCTTTTTATTTGGCTTAAAATCCAGATTTTTATTTTATTCTTAAGGGGATGTTAAAAATTACCCTTAATTTTATATGTTGACCCATAAAATTATATTATTATTACAAGTTTTTTTATTAAGACATAATTGCATATTTACTTTTGATGACTTTTGTTCTTTACTTTTGATGAAGCTATTCCCAGAGCATTGACTCCATATTAAGTTTATATACCAAGATATCTGTTTATTAAATAATTTTCGAGATTAAAAAGTGCTGAAAGTGCTTAAATTAAGCTAATACTAAAGAGATAGTGATGTGCTAAAACTTTAGAATATCTCTTGTAAGAAAATATTCTTGCTGAGCCATTGCTGTTTACAAGTTAAATTTTTTCTCTGATATTTAATATCATGTTTGAAAGTATATTATTTTTCTTCTTGACTTAAATAATGCTTACAGGGAATTAATTATCTGTGCTTACGATTATTCAGATGTTGTAATTTCTATGCAGAAATAAATTTGGTGAATAAAAATTCATATTTCAAATGTTACACAAGACTTTAATGCCTGGCCAACAAAGTTATTAAAGGACTAAACTATAATGCTATAACTCTGTTTACTTGGTTTTTGTAAACATCAGGTGATACTTATGAATAATATATGAATATTACAAAGATAAAAGAATATATAATAAAAGAGGCTAACCAGAGACAAAAACAGTTCTTACATGAGTTGGTATTTTTTCGTATAATATATTATATTAGGTATGTTACATACTTTAGAGTTTTCCCTTTTATAGTTTTGAAATCTATAAAAGGGACAACTCTAAAGAAGTGAAATCTCCCGAAAATCTCCATTAATAAGGATGTGCCCTAGGATTTATCATTTAGAATATATGAAACAGTTGAATACATATTCATATCAAAATAAATTACGCAAAATAATCTTAGGCAATTAACCTTCTGCTTAAGATTATTTGGTTGGGAATTATTCTGCTTGAAACAATGTTTAACCACTTGCGCTGGCAAAGAATTCAACAGTGTATGTACCGGAAAAGTCCAGAATAACTCGTTGTTATATAGAATATCATTATATATGAATATATAACGACGTACATACCACGTCATTGACAACTCTGTGACAAAAGCGTTACGACGTGCGTGGCACGTCTTTCCAGCGTAAGTGGTTAAAGTGACCTTATTAGAAATTATTTTGTACAATACATGCTTAATATAATCTTTCAGTATTCACTTTTAGGCATTAATTTCTTGACGTCAATTCTTTTTATTAAAATGTAATTGTATGTCTTCTGTATAAAATGTAAATTTTACAGACTGAACTTCTTATTTTATTGTTTTGATATCTTTATAAGATTGTCTTATTTAATAATGTTTAGCATTTTATAATTAATTTGTATTCCATTTTCATGTAACATCTGGCTCTTTTTCATTTCATAGCACTATTATATAACTTATAAAAATAAAACTTATTACTCATGAGTTATTTCCTTCTATAATTTGTATGAAATCCGAATCCAATACTTACTATATGATTAAAAATGAAATATGTTTTTATATACACAAGATTTTATTATTATTTTCAACTGTCTATACATACAATATATTATAAGATAAAATATTGGAATAACTTATGTAAAATTTTCATTTTAATGGCAGATAAACGAGTTCATGTATGGACCTTAAAATTAAAACGGTTTATGATAATGCTTGGTTAAGATAATATACAAAATAAAACATAAAAGCTGTATTATTTGTTTATACGCTGATACTGAAAGGCCAAAGTTCAATTCAACATTTTAATGTTAGAGTGTTAATTATATAAACATTTAATATCAGTTAAATGAAATTACAATTTTGGGAGTAAAATACAATATATCATTCATTTTCATTGTTAAATATTTAAAATGATAATAAAATAAAGTCAACATTTTATGATACATATAATATATGTATATATTAATGAGAGCACTAAGAAAATTAAATTTATCTTTGGATACTATTTTTACAGGAAGCTTCAAAGTTGATTTATTTGTTCACTTTGTTTAACTGCTTAGTTAATAATTTTAAAAATGTTGGAACTTATATATTTAAATATTGAAATTTCAATAAATTTTTAAATCATGATTTACACAATTTGCTTATTCAAAGCAAATTATATTTTATTATTTCTATATTAAAATCTTTAAAAATATTTCAAGCTTTATTAATTTTGTATCTAAAAAGTGTTTGCTTAAAATATTAAACCACATAATGAAATGATGAGGCAGAGTTTTAAAGATTTAGAATATTCGTGGAAAGAAGCAGAAGAGTTTACAGCTGTATTTGTAGAGGATTTAAACTTTCTTGAGCATAAAAGTGAACCAAATTTCTTATATCTATTTTAAAATAAATTTTTAAAGGTACGCTAGGCGTAAACATTTAACAACATTCAATTCGAAAAACAAATTCTGCATTAAATATAATATATTTATTTTTATCTAGTCTGTAACGATATTCAGCTTCCAGGAAAGAGAATTTCTGACGAAATTTTTCCTAGGTTTATTGTCTTAATAATAATAGCAGATAATTTTGAAAGTTCGAAGACATGAAACGTTTAAGCTGTTAAATTGCGTTTTCTACTACAAACACGTTTGAATTTACTAAAATACATTAGTGATGTTATAAATTAGGATTAATCAAACTTATAGAACTATTGATAATGTATATTAGCTAATACAATTCTATAAATAAGACTTTAATTCTGTAAATAAGAATAATACAAAATTCAAACATATCTATTGATATATATGCAATAGTTAATTGAATATTATAGACTGAATAAATTTATCTCATTATATTTTCCTTGTAATTTGGATGAATTTTAAGAGGTAGACTTTATTTAAACTTTTAAAATTTTATTTTAAGCTACACTGAAAAGAAAAAATCTTTACATTTAAACTATTCTTCAATAATAAAAAATAAAAGATTTATTGGTAAGTAAAAATACTTGAATACATAATATTAAGTTAGTGAGTAGCTAGAAATATTTTCTTAGATTATTTTCAAAAGTAACTTCTGTGTATGTGTGTATCATATAATTACCTTATATAATTATCATATAATTCTCAATAAGCAATTGTAACTTAAATTTTCCTGAAACATAGATGTTAAGAATTATATTTTTGTTACCTGCAATGAAATGCATTGATGAAATGATTACCAATGCTAGGTAAAGAAAAAAAATTCCTCTATTTTCTTTTCCTATTGCTATCTTTATTTACTTTATGTATAAAAATGAAAATAATAATGACATTGTATAAAATTCAATTATTAATTTTGCGTAACTGTACTTGAACTTTTTAATATAAGAAAAGCTCAAAAATCTGTGATTAAATTAAATTCCTAACATATTTTTGTTTTATGTAATGTTTGTCTCTTTGAAACATTATGCATTATTATATAATGTATTTCTGTGTTTAATACTTTCATTATGCTTAAAGGAGATTCCCACTGTACAGTCTATAGCCATTTTTGTTAAGAATACATTAATAAGAACATATCAGTTATAATGTAACTTAATTTCTGTTAATTTACTTTCTTAATGCTTTTTACTTGCTTGAGCAGATACATATATTAGGCAGGAATTTCCATGAACCAAATAATTACATGGAATTATCATAATATTACTAAAGTTCCATTTTCTAATTGATGATGATAATATGTAGATAAGGATAATAAATTTTCCACTGAATTTCAAATATTAAAATACACATTCAGAAATGTTACTGATAATATGCAAAACAAAGCACGTGTAAACATATGTATTATAATGGCTTTATCACAATTAGCTTGGTTTGTTGCATTAAGAAATGGAAACCAAACTATACTACACTCTTTATACAGTTTCAAAAGCAATGTTAATGCAATTTAAAAAATAGGAATTTAAAACAAGCACAGGTTACAAATGTTCAAACTACCACCTTTATAAGCATAATAAGAATAATGAATTTTGATGAAATTGGGAAGAAAGCAATTGATATTAAGAATTCAAGAATATTAAATATTATAACTTGAATAATATATAAAAATTATTTAAGAAAATTATATATATATAAAACTTGGAACCTACTTAAATAAAAGCAAATGAAAAATATATGTAAACATAATTTTAATTTATATATTAAAATATTCAATTACAACCTCTATATTCATTTTATTATCGTAAATCAAACTTTTCTATTTAGGAATTGTTAAAAATTCCATTTATTAAAAATGATGTTCATTACTAACTAGGCTAATAATTAATATTCTAATATATATTTATATTTATCATTTGAAACTATTGTGACCTGATAAACCTTCATGTTATAAATTTATCAAATTGATATGAAATAGATTTACAACCCTGGTGTCATTATATTTAAATCCAGCCATATTATTTTCAGTTGATTAAAAACTATCCATATTTTTAATTTGAAAGGAAATAAAAAAGGGTTTAATTCATTTAGGAATAGTATTAAATAAATTTCTAAAGCATTTTAGTAAGTAATGTCATAAAAATTAATAAAACATATGAAGTACAATATAAACGTTTGGATCTAAAAAGTATTACATTTCTCATTACAGAGTTGTAGGCAATCATTTGTTTAATATTTTTTTTAAAATATGTCCTATTTATTGCAATTGTGTTGTAATCATTGTGAGAATACTCAATTGTGTACTTAATGACTAAAAAAATATGCAACATCCTAAAATTTAGTAATAGTATTTCAATATTATGTAAAGAACATCATAGGAAAAGTACCTTATAATATGGAGCATGATCCCTCCGTAAAAAAAATACAGCACATGCAGCGATACAGTGAAAAAATATAAATTACAATATAGCTTATTTCTATTAGGTGTCCATAACTTGTATATCTTTTTAATATCAGTTAAAAAAAATAATAAGTTAATATAAGTAGAGTTTCATTCAAATTTAAGATTTTTCAGTCATTAATTCATATTTTAAAAGGTGGTGAGTCGTTTCCTGATTAGAAAACATCCTATTTCTTGTAACTTAATAATTATTTCTTTCTTTCCAGATTTTGCCTCGATTGTCTTATTTTAATAAATTTCAAAATATATTTTGAAAATAGCTCATAAAATTAAAATCAGTTAT
>JAPDSC010141821.1:0-10131 GCA_026290005.1 Latrodectus geometricus
ATAAAATAGAGTAATATCTGATCATGATTAAATACCAGTCATAGATTAACATAAAGATTTTTTTCTCCGAGCTTCCACGATATTCAAAAAAAATAATTGATTTGGTTTGTCACTCAAAAGCCACTTGTTACTGACAGATTTAATTAAATCAGGATTTACAATGGATTCTGAACAACTACAAACATCGATGTCCTAAGTGGGAATCGAAACTACTAACTCTTGGATTAAAGACTAGACCATAAACCATTTGATAACTTGTTCGGTATATCAGGAAAGAAAGCTATTACTTATGGATCCTTTCAAAACAAAGTTAAACGAGTTCATATTCGATTGAATCAAATGTCAGTATTTTCCACTCTCAAGAGAAATATCTAACCAAACAAGTTATTGTGTCTGTAGTCAGCATTTATTCACCACCACGAAGGGAAAATAGCTAAAATTATAAAATTAAACAGAAAGCTACTAGAGATAATTAGACTATATTTGCTTAAAATGAGAAAAAAAAATTTTCATCACTTACATGTAATATTGCTTTTAAAATAATAAATCGGATAGAAGCTTTAACATAAAATTCAAAAATAAACAGTTAGCATTTTGTAACATAAGAAAAAACCCGAATGTATGGCAGTATTTGAATTCTAGAAGTTGGTAACTCTATAAGTACTTAAAGCAATTATTGGTGAAGATAAAACTAAGTTAATAAAAAATTTTCAATAATACTAACATTAAGAACATTAATGTCATCTAATCTCTAAATCTAAGAGCAGTGCAAATATTGTTTATTTCGTAGAAAAAGAGGGTTTTAAAGGAAAATCTAATTTTAAATTATCTTTTGAAATTTTATTAATGATCAAAAAGGCTTATTGAAAAATAGAAATGAAAAAGACGTAAACATATTTTTGTTAGTATAATCAATTTCAAAATTATAGTCAAATATTACAATGAATACTAAAATCAGATGCCATTGAAAAGCTGCAAGTCACTTTTAGTAGAAAAGCAATTGAAACATTATATGACTATTAATGTGAAAAAATGTCTTAACTAAACTATCAAAAAATTGATATAAAATGATAAAACGTAAAATTAACTCTGAACCAAGGCTTGAATTATTTGAAAACTTTTTTTAATGTGAAAGATTTTCTCCGTAAGCACATATGAAATCAATAATTATTTGAAAGTTTAGATAGTTAAGGTTTAGAGTAATTTTGGACGAAAAATTAGAATCAATAAGAAATAACTGGAAAAAAGAAATAACGGCGCCATTTTTACTTTTACGCTAACTTTTATTTTTATCATACCATTTTCTTTTTGGTTGTATATATTTCACAGCAAAACAACAATTGAATATTTGTGAATAACTTTATTTCCACGTTGTTTTACAACAATGAGATTCTTATTGAAAAGAAATCACTTACTCATGAAAGAAGCGATACCTAGTTCAATTTAAATTTGTTAATACTTGCTATAAGTAAATGTGATCACTCTGATGTAAAAAAAAAAAAAAAAAAAAAAAAATCCAAATTCATATTTTTTACTTTAATTATACAATAAAATGAGATAATGAGCCCCATAATCCTATCTTTCAGCAATAGGAGGAAAGACAACATAAATCAAAAGTGATAGCTGTTTAAACCAAGAAACAGATATCAAACAATAAAAGAAAACAATGAAAACAGCAAAAACGTTTCTCTTAATGAATTTAAAAGGAAACATTTGGTGAGCTATACCAAAACCAAACATCATTAAATATTCATAAAACAGAGTAAAATATTTACACATTCATAAATGTAAAAAATATTGATACATTAAAAATTTTGCAGGAATGATGTAATTCTATCGTATAAATTGTTACATTCAAATTAGTGTCTAGCAAAAAATTAGTTTTTTTAATGTTTCTTGGACATAAGTTTGACATTTGTGTATTTTTATTTTTTGTGTGTATGAATATAAAAGATTTTTCCGTTAATCTGCGCTTTAGGTCCCCTACTCTGCCAACTTGGCGATAAATGCACCAATTGTGGTAAACCAGACGTTTTTATCCCTAATTATCTCTTAATGGCAACCTCCGGAGGAAATAATTTGAAGCGCTTTCTTGCGCATGCTCATTAATTGGTTTTTTTTCTTTTAGCATTTTCATTGGTCGTCAATTAGTTTCAGTTTGAAAAATCGGTCATTTTCATTGGTTGCTAATTGCTCTTGAAAATCATTAAAATCCATTATCGCCATGCAACACCGTTTTTGAAAACGCGCCAAGTACGGGACCTACAGCACACTTTCGCCAAGTTGGCAGAGTAGGGGACCTAAAGCGCATTTTCACCGATTTTTCGTACCTCGTTTGGTTTAAAAACTTTAAGAAAATATGAGAAGCTTTCCTAAACACACACGAATAGCTGTTAACAAGTTAAATGATTGCTCAAGAGCAGATAAATGAGGACTTGTGTTACTACACATACACACAAGCTTTCTCATTCTTAATTCATTTAAATCTTCTCTAAATTATTTTCAATTTCTGTATAGAATATCTCGCTAATATGCTGCAGACTTAATTTCCTATTTCAGGTTCCTTTGTCACGGAAGGTGACATCGGTGTTGGAGCGGTGATTGGATCAGCGGTATTCAACATCCTTGGAATTACAGGAGTTGCTGGAGTTTACCTTTGGAAAGAAGTACTGTTATAATATATTCATTATATAGAGTTATGAGTTTGTAATTAATAGAATTAGGATTATTTCTCCCTTGCACTTGTAAATATTCACTGAATTACAATCAAAATTTCAAATTTTTACTGCAAATTACACGTAAAATGAATTGCCGAATTAGCCTGTACTTAATGTTTTAAGTGCGTAAATTTACATTTAAATTATGCTAATCATTCTGTTGCAGTCAATTTTTAAATAAGATCGTGTTGAGAAAAGATTGAATATTACAAATAAGATACTGAAATTATATTTTATAGTTGTAAAATCAAAACTCTCTCTGATTCACATATGTGTACATAATATTTTACCTTGTTGCACGCAAAAATCCTAATTCTATTAATTAACTTGTTTCCAGTTACTTGTTGAAACATATTAGTTTGCGGAAAAAGTTATCCATTATTTTTTCGGTAGAAGTCTTTAGTGATCGCTATCTCGTGAGGTATCTATCAAACAATTTCAAATTTATGCTCATTGGAAAGGTGACATTTGACACTAAAATATTCTCTTGCGGTTTTTTGTTTGATTAATTCAGATATGAGTACAAGGTTTTAAAAATAGAAGACAACAAACAGAAAATTCGATACATTTTCGTTTTTCTCTTGTAACGGCGAAAGTGTTAACCAGGTGGCTAAAATTGTAAAAGATGTTTATCGTCCTATATATGACTGTAACAACCAGTTACGTACAGTTTTGGTTTCGTCGATTTCGTTTGGGTATTTGGATGCTAAAGATGCACCTCGCATGGATACAACATCGTCGAGAATGTCTATAAAATATTAAAAATTATCAAACTTGACAGCATGTCAGCAGTCGTAGCTTCGCACAAAACCTAAAAATCTACATGAAAACTGTTTTAAACCTTTTCACAAAGCGAATCTGAAAGAAGTTACAAAAAGTTCATGTAAAAATAATGGATTTCTTTTTCCCCAACCTAATATTAATAGAAACTTAGGATGTTTTATTATCATATGTTTAGAAGACCGCAAATCAATTTAAATTTATTTAGGTGCTCGACATTGACTGGTATCCCATGGCTAGAGACTGTATCGCATATGGTATCACGGTGATCTGTCTTACCTGGATAATTTCGGACAGAATAGTTACTTGGTAATTAGTAAAATATAAATATGTGTTATTTCATAATTTATGTATGCATTGCGGACAAAATCCAGGACGTTCCAGTTAAATATTTGAAAATAATTGAAAAATATTTCTTTAACAATTTCAGTGAAAGAGCTCTCTCGTGAAAGTTTTACAAAACTCTATTTCTTATTATTTATTTAATTAAATGATTATTTATTTATTTTGTGGTCAAATTTACTCAATTGATGTTAACAAATACTTATCACACATAAATGATTTTAAAAAAACATCTAATTTTAAAATTAATGTTGTCATACTTCTTAATTGAATATTATTTTATTAACTGTATTTTGCAGAAACTATTTTTATGATATTCATACAATTTTCTCCCCCTATATACAATGAAATAGTTAAATCTAAAGAAAAATTTCAGTCTTTATACGCAGTCACATTAATGTGATCACCTGTCAAAAGCCAGAATACTCACCTTTCGCAGTGCGGATTGCAGCGAGACATATAGGAAAAGAATCAATTAGGTTACTGAAGGTGTTCACTGAGGTTTCGAGCCATGCCCAACTCCAGTGCCAAAACCAGTTGGGCTAAAGTTAAGCGGCTGAGAATTCATGCCGCGAACAACTCGACCGAGATGCCGCCACAGATGATCGATCGCTTAAATCAAGTGAGTTGGTTGTCAATGGGAGACTGGTAAACTCGTCCTTATTCTCTTCAAACCACTCACCTGTACTGTTAGCTGTATGACTACTCTCATTGTTCTTCTGGTAGATGCCATCATCTAAGGAAAAAACAATGCGCATGTAGGGGTAGACATAACCCGCAAGGGCAGATGCGTACTTGTATTGATCCATCGTGGCTTCCACAATGATGAGAGAACTCGGTTAACGCCAGGAAAACATTACCTAGATCATAGCGCTTGGTGCCAATAAAAGTCCAAGTAAGGTTAAGCTGCGATACAACCATTACCGGAATGGTAATGGTTGCAGGATGTTTTGTTCTCGGGGGTTTCACGTCGTATATGCCAACGTCGTCCTTTCCGATGGAGCATGAAATGGGATTCATCAAAAAACATTACCTGCTGCCACTCAATGGACGTCCAATTGCCGTACTCGCATGCAAATTCCTAACTTCGTCGAAGTATAGCAGCCAGCATAAGTTTATGAACCAGGCGTCTGCTTCGGAGGTCCAGATGCAGCAACGGTCTCTGAACAGCAATTTAGGAGACACTGTTGGAAGCCCTTTGGTTCATCTAAACAGTCAGTTGCTCAACCGTAGCATGTCTATTCTTCTGAAAGCAGCTCCGTGGCCATCGTTCACTTCTGTTATCTATGACCCGTGGTGTGCCACATTTTCCATGTCTCTGATTTTGGACGAGATCCCATTTTACCATGCATATATTACTTTTACCATAGTGGCAAGCGAACAGTTCAGGAACACAGCCGTTTCATAAATGCTTCCATCCTTGGCTCGAAACCTAATGATCCTGACCTTTTGAATGTCATGATCATTTCTGCATTACGCCAAAAATTTCATTGATTTCCGAAGCCCTCAGACAAGCTTTATATAAGCTCCACTGCACTAGGCTGCTAACTGCATTTTGTTACTGGTTATTGAATTTCGATTAATGTGGTGGTTACATTAATGTAACTGGACTGTGTAGATGTAGAGAAATAAGTTTTTATTATATTATCACACAATATTTAAAGTAATAAATCTGATTGTATTCTACAGAACCAGTATATCAAGGTTTGAAAAAATATCATTTTCCTAATGTAAAAGTAAAGGATCAGATAATAATTCACATTAATATATTTCTCTGTGTTGAGAGAATACATACTCGTTAAATATCAAATCTAATATATCTTGTCTTTGTGAAGTTGAAATTTAGAGATCAGAGTGTAGGCTAAGATGTCCTCCTCGTATCCTGATTGATTTAAAATTTCAAGAATTTTTAAATATGTCTTTGATAAAAAGTTGCGTATGTATCTAAAGATTATCGTCAGCAGTCTATAACCCAATTAAAAGATTAAATTAATTCCTATTCCATATACATAATTTAGTTCTAATTTACGAAATGAATTAAAAATGTTACTCGTCATTCATATTAATTTTAACAATGACAAAAAAGTAATGAAGTATTAAACTAAATTGCGATATATGAAAATTGCATAGAAAAAAAAATAATAAATATTTGCCAAAATATTTTTTTTATCCTATGCTCGTCATGAGCATCCCTGTCATCAGTTGAGCATCCCATTGAAGTGATGAAGTATAAAACGAATTATTAGCGTCTGTTGAGTTGTCTTCAAAAAAAACTTTAAAGCAATAGGACAATGCCTGAGCTATTAACCATATCCCTTTATTGGCATAAAAAGCGACAAGCCGAATCCTTGACTCCAATAGAAGGTAAATGCTATTTGCAAATAGTCACGTCCAGAAAACAAATGAAAGTAAGCTTCCCCAAAAGTTTAAAATAGGGAATGCGAAAGGAAGACACCTCTGCACCTCTTATCCAAATCTGCATCACTGTACAAGAAGGCGCTATTATTGAGCAGAGGCAAAGAAAAATCTGATTGTGACATAAGATATCTCGCTTTAGCAAGCTTATCAGCCTCTGTTCTTATTCTAAAAATGTCACCATGGCTGGGAATCCACTGGAAGGCAATATTTTCCAGCGACTTTTCAAGTTCAATTAACTTCATTCTACAGGAATGAGCAAGTGCGTTTTCATTATTCCTTGAATTTGTAAGTGGTAAAATAGCAGCTTGATAATCGATAGGAAACACAATATTGAGTTCAGAGCAATTTTCCAGTTTATTGATAGACTTTATGTGGTGTCCAATGTTCAAATTAAACGACTGATAACTTATAAACTTGTAAGTAGCTCTCATTGTTGAAGTAAAGTTGGAGAATTAGTGACAAGTGCAAATTTTTTTGGGTATTTATCAAAATATACAAGTTTCCATTTCAGTGAAATTTAATATATTATTTTTACTGGTTAGCCAAGGGTGCCCCTTTGATTCTCGCCAAGTTGTGGTTGATCGCCAAGCTGGACAAAATCCAATCGTGTTATAATTACAACAGAGCATTTGATTGTTCTGTGCCAAACAAAAATCGCCATGTTTGCCAAGGGGGCACCCTCTAAAATATAATTTTACCTTTTTACTTAATATTAAAATAGTAAAAATGTATCTTTTGGAGACTATAAAAAATTCATTCTATAATAGAAATTGAAGAAATATATAAGTTTTATATAAAATATACAAGTTTTTGCGCTAAAAATCAAACTGATGTCTACAAAAATTCACTTTTAACATTTACCCTACTTGAAAACTAAGTCGACATAACATAATTTATATATTATGATATTCAACGGATAAAAACAGCCTAAATTGCAACACATAATGAATCTTCTAAATTTAATTTTATTTCAATCTTTCTACTAAATTATGGATTAAGTATTAATTACAAGATATAAATGCATGTAAGGAATTATGCAACAATTCTGCTAAAAGCGTTTTACGGAAGCCAATTTTGGTTGAAATCATTTAAAGCCTTGCGTACTTTTAAAATTGGGCTCTTTTGTCAAAATCTGGTAAGACTTTTCATCAGTTTTACCGTAGAAATTTCATTTGAAGTTAAGAAAAAGAATTTTATTTGCTATCTAAAAAAAATTAGACAATATTCCCTGAAATATAGTTAAGTAATATAGGTTTCAAATAAATATATCACAAAGGATTTCCAAAATTTCTGAAGTCAAAACTGAGTTTTCCTTTTTGATTAACAGAATAAGTTTTTGTGTTAGGGGAGACAAAACATTCTCAGGAAATCAATTACAACAGTTTCAAAAGATTTATGAATCATTAATAATCAAATCGATGCAAATTTCAAAGCAATAAAAAATGAAAACAAACAAAAGATACAAGAATAAGAGTTATGAAAATTTTTTTTTAAATTTTAGTTCTAAAATGGGAGTTATTGCTATGGAACCAAGTTAGAGACCAGACCAAGTTCCCGAAATCGTGAGTGTTTGAAAATTAAAGATTTGCAAAAGCGAGCATGTATTGTATAGAACAACTAATTTTCATATTCAAAGAAAATCATTTAAAAAGGCATATCCTCATATTAGATAATATTTTTAAATTACTTTTTTTCACTTTCATTTTTTTTACAATTCCATTTTTAATATCAATTGTTCAATATTTTGTCAATATTTCAAATATTTATAAACCTAATTTTTTTTAGAATATTATATATTATCGTAAATTTTAATAAAATTGTTGCAAACTATACTTGTCAGTGAAACCATTATATATCCAAGAAAAAAAAATATGCTCTAACTTAAATTAGCTCATTTTAGTTACCAAACAATGGATTTTTATACAGTACCGTATAAACTTCTTGATTTGAGTATAAACTTTTTCGATCAATCGGAGTATAATTCACTGTAAAAAAGACCACATAAAAATTAACGTATCATAATATTGACTTAAATTCATTCACATTTACCTATATATACATATACAGTGGTGCCTCACACAACGAACTTAATTCGTTCCAGGAGCAAGTTCGTAATGCGAAAATTTCGTTATGTGAAACGCGTTTTACTATATAAATACATGTTTAAAAAAAAAATTCGTTCTGTAGCATAAAATATGCTAAGATGACATAAAAAAGATAATTTTTTGTTATAATTTTTATTTAGATATATACATCTAAAAGCATAATTTTTTAAATTTTAAGACAGACTAAGTAGAGTCTACCAAATCTTGCATATCTTCATCCATTTTCTGCTTTTTGGTCGATGGTTTCATGAAAAACCTATCCAAAATCATTTGTTTTTCTCTTTTCTTCAACATCTGCCGGAAATAACGGACAAGAGTATCTAAGTAAAGATCGTTGATCCTGTTTGATGTAGCTGAATCCGGATAGTGGGCATTGATAAACTCCTGGACTGCTTTCCATTTGACCAGGATGTTCTTGATGTCAGCAGTTGGGATTGTTTGATTGTTGATCCTCGTTATCAGATGACGCTTCCCTTTTGAGCATTGTCCTGTTGCAGGACCAAAAGTGCTTGGAGCTCTTCAGTTGTCAGCTCTTCTTCGTGTTCCTCAATAAGCTCCTCTACCTCAAATTCCAGCCTTTGTGCCACTGTGATGCCCTTCACCACTTCTGTGTCATCAACAACCGCTTCTTCTTGGGTCCACGAAGGCACAAGCATCTTCCAAGCAGAAATGAGGGTCCTTTGTGACACTTCTTCCCAGGCCTTCTGTATAAATCGTATTTCCATAAGGATATCAAATTTCTTCTTCCAAAACTTTCGGACAGTCATATTGTCTCCACCAAACTCGCATTCTTCAAACACCTTATTAAAGAGGGCTCAAGTGTAGAGTTTTTTAAAGTTCGCAATAACTTGCTGATCCAGTGGCTGAAGAATGGATGTGGTGTTTGGTGGCAAATACTGCACCCTGATAAATGGATAATTTTCCTGCAATATTTCCTCTAGGTCTTTTGGGTGAGAAGGGGCATTGTCAAGTATCAAAAGGGCTTTGAGCACCAGTTCTTCTTCCAGCAAGAATTTCTTCACAGCAGGAGCAAAGGTTTCCAGAATCCATTCGTTGAATATAACTTGGGTCACCCAGGCTTTTTGATTGGACTTCCAATGGTTGGGCAGTTTGGACTTAATAACGTTTTTGCTTAAAAATTCTTGGATTTTCAGAGTGATAAACCAATAGAGGTTTGATCTTGAGTTATCCACTGGCATGGGACGAAAACATAAGGGTAAGTCTGTCCTTCATGGCTTTGTGTCCTGGCAATTTCTTCTCGTTTGTAATGAAGGTTCTGCTCGGCATTCTTTTCCAGAAAAGACCCGTTTCATCGGCATTGAACACTTGTTGTAGGCAGTATCCTTCATCCTTAATACATTTTTGAAAGTTAATAGACAAATTATCTGCTTCTTTCTTGTCAGCACTGCCAGCCTCACCCTGCATAGTAACGCTGTGGATTCCACACCTTTTCTTAAATCTAAAAAACTACCCCCTGCTGGCTTTAAATTCTTCTTCATTATCTTGATTGCTGCTACTTCCAGGGACATTTTTCTTTAGATCGTCATAAATTATCTTGGCTTTGTGACAGATAATATCTTGGGTTGTTACGTCACATTTCACCTACCTGTCCTTAATCCAAATATAATAGCTTCTCCAATTCCTCGTGGATTCAAGATCTATGTTTTTCATTAATTAGTTTTGGTGCTACTTTGGCTGATTTGATTGCATTCTTATTTGTCAAAATGGTGGTCTTGCTTAGGCCAAACTCTTTGACGAGGTCACACTGT
>JAPDSC010141834.1:0-11163 GCA_026290005.1 Latrodectus geometricus
TTTATGTTTCAATTCTTAAATAACTTGATGTACTGAATTTAAAAATGTAAAAAATTTAAATTAAACCATCTAAAGAACAGTATTATTAGTAAATTAGAAAAAAAAATTAGTTACAAATAAACTAAATTTTTTTGCTTGAAATATAAGAAACTATAAACATCTTGAATGTTGTATTTTCATATTTACTAGGTTTAGTTTCTTCCAAATTATGTTCTAATTAATATGATTCAATTTTCTTTATGCATGATATATATGACAGACTGATTTAATAGTTCGCAATTTTAAATGTGTTTTGCAGATTTCGTTCAATTTTCTCAATATAAAAATTTTGTACTCAATTCAAATAAAAGTTATAAAGTGCAGCTCTACATTGCAGTACATGTTACATTTGATTTTTAAAGAATACAGTTAAAAGTTGATTTTCTTAAATGCAGCTTATAACATTGATTAAAAATATATCATTTAATATATAAAATATCTTACTAAATCATTTAAAAAAGCAAAAACTTTCATATTTAATTGATTTCTGCATTTAAATGACATTTTTTAAGAATGTACCTTCTTTGTATTAGGACAGCTAATTTATCAGAAATGAAACAATAAGAAATTTTATCTACTAAAGAAATCATTTCGTAGATCTTACTATTCCATTTAAAAAGTATTAAATAGTAACTTTCAACTTTAATTGATACTGGCATAAATGATATTTTTGCAAGAATTTCTTAATTTGCATAAGGATAGCTATATGTCGACTGTATGGATAAAAGGAATCTACACTTTGACAATTACTGTATGATGTAATGCCAGTCATCAGATTTTCCCCAGCATTTTCTGCTAAATGTGCATATAAAGTTTTTTTAATTTGGAATCTGCTTTGAATTGTACATCCTAATCTAATTGGCCCTCATTCGCAAAAAATGGTCATTAGATAAAAATAGATCAATCAAAACAATATGCATTGTTTGTAATATCTGTATTAACATTGTTAACAAGAATTAACATTTTTTTGTGAAAATTGAACACTAAATTCAATGATATTATTATAACTTAAGGGAATTCCTTGGCGTTACTTTTAGATTTTTCATATTAGTTATATTTATAAATGTTATGCAAAAAAAAAAAAAAAAAAAAAAAATTATTTTATTTACAAATTCAAAATCAATTGGATTGCCTCTGAAAGTTATATGTTTTGAATTTTTGCAAATTAAAATTTATGGAATTTGCTAAAATAAATTTTTTTATATTGTGTGTACTTAATTTTCTTTGCTTTTTATGTTTTTTATTATTTTTCAGTTTATTTTTTCAAATTAATTGATAATGCAAAGAGAAGCAATTCTTTTTATTGTGAAAGGGGCAGTCAGAGGTTTCAATGAAACACTGATACATAACATACTTCAATTTCTAAAGAATTTGGCTGCTCAAACTGTAAAATATAAAATTTTCTTTTGAAATATGCCTGCACTGGTTTGCATCAAACTTTTCATTTGACAACAGATTGAAATACAAGACAGTTTACTCTAGTTAAGTCAACAGAAATAGTTTGATAAAACTTATTAAGTAATTTCAAATCCAAAATTGAAAGTTTTCCAAAATTAACAATGTTTTTATAATGGAAATTATTTCGTATTCTAATAATTTAACATGCTGAACAAAGCAAGAAAAGATATCACAGCAAATATATTTCCAGAAATAATGAAAAAAATAAGCTTGTGATTTGAGTAAAAAAAATTATTTCACTTTATAAAAAAAGATACTTGAACATAAGTTTATTTTGTTATAGTCATTCTCCATTTTTAATATTAATTCAATTATTATTCAGTGATTCATATGAATTAGATTTTGTCATATGACTGTAGTTATGAGAGAAGTCTTTCTAAAAAGTTAAGAAATATTAATCATATCAGCAGCTTTTACATGTGTAAGAAAAGTAAATATTCATTTTATTAATATTGAGCTGAACATTAAGTTTTCAGCAATTGTTATGCAGAGTTAATAGTTGCTGAAAACTAAACAATTTATAACTTCTCTTTCTTCAATAAAAGTGCTTTTGTGGATAATTTATGTAATATTCATAAAAAAAAAAAAAGCAAGTAAAAAATCAATAATAAAAATGGATTTCAGTGATTATATTTTTTACTCACTGAAATCTAGGCATATGTATATCTTTTGTTGTTGTATAATTAGGTGATTTTATGCATTTCTTAATTGTATTTTGCTAAATTTTAAAAAAATTTTTTATGCATTTTGTAAAATATTATCATTTGCATAATTTATGTTTATCTGTAGTTTTGTAATAAATAAAATCACCTAAATGGATTGAATTACATTCACAGTTTATTTTATTTATATTTTTGAAGATATTATTAACCAAATAAAAAGCATTTTTATGAAAAATGATTAATTGTTATTATACTTTTTGTTACATATTCTTTATTATTTTTACTCTTATTATACATATACTTTTGTTACATATTGTTCTTTATGATTAAAAATATACAATAATAAAAAAATTACCGTAGGCTCTTTTATTTATTCAATCACGATAGTGTTTAATGTTGAGTAAGCTGGATTTTTTATTTTTTTCTTAAAAAGTAGCAAAACTGGGAAGAAGTCTTCCAACTGATTATCTGTTACAAAAGATTACAAATATATAGTCCTTGTTACCTTTAGTCTCATGGTTTTGCTGTTTCAGTAATTATTCTGCATCAGGAAAAGTCAAGAAATATAATATTTTTGGCATCACCTACATATTGCTTGCTTTTAAATCGGCTCTGCTCAGTAGCTTATTGTTACAAAACTCTAATGTTAAATATGTCTGGTACAATTACTTTCACTTTTACATAAAAATGTCCTGTAAATTTTGTTTACCTTTTCTAATTATGATCAATTTTTTTATTATTTTAAATCATTAATTATTTAATAATTCAAGAAAATTTATAAGTTTGTTATTTTAGAAATTATTCTGACTTCACTAACAATTTTAAATTAGAATTTATTTTAACACAAATGAAACTAATTTTAAATGCTTTTGACATTTGAAAAATTTAAAATGCATAGATATATATTTGCCAAAAAAAGTCTGTATACAAACACACAGTAAACAGTCTAGAGAGAGTAAACAATTACATTATTGTGAGTACATTAATTTAATTTTTACATGAAGTATTTTTTTAATAATTCTTTAAGTATCGGTAACAAATTCACAAAGATTGTTTCAAAGTAATACTAATAATAATTAAAAATTACATAAAAGGTTATCAGAAAAAGTTTGCAAACTGTTAAAAATCACAAAGATATTTGTAAATTAATCTTCATTTTTTAACCTTCATGAGCTTGTATCAAATAAAATGTCATCTGCGTTTATTTTTTTCTACTGATTAATTTTAGCCCTGGTGGTATTACAACAAATAGAATAAAAAAAAAAAAAAAACTTTCTTTGGTTGACGTAATATATTAATACTTGTAAACAAGTAGACTTAAAATGCATTCTAAAAGATATTGTTCTGAATGAAAGGAAAATCATCTTAAGGCTAATGAATGAAGATAAAAGTCTTTGAGCAACTGGCAATATAGTTGAAAGAACTCATTCTTCTATCCAAAGAATTAATAGTAATTACAAGTCACAGAAATCTGTTATTTAAAAGCATCTGAGTGGTCGTCCATCTAAGCTGACTTAACAAGAAAAAGAGATTCATTCTGAAATTTGTATGTTTAAATCCAAAGATTACTGCATCTCCAGTAGTAATTGATATTAGATAAAGGTTTAAAAATCACTTCAGGCAGATACAATACAAAAAAATCTTGTTATCATGACTGTATGGATCGTAGAAACCATATATTTCAACGGTCAATAAATACAACACTAAAGTTTTGCCACTGAGTACATAAATAAACCTTCTGAGTTAGGGTGATGAAAGCAAGTTTTGTATCTTTGGCATCAAAGGACAAATTAGTGTGGCGAAAACAAGATACAGCTTTTGAGGAGCAAAATCTAGTGCCTACTGTAAAACAGCGGAGGTGGTGTAATGATTTGGGGTTGCATAGTAGCAAGTAGAGGTGGTCTTTTAACTTTTATCAACTCCACATTAGATCATATGGGATATTTAAATATATTAATGGAAAATTTAAAGCCAAATGCACAAGATTTGAACCTTGGTGATATATTTTAGTTTCAATAAGACAGTGATCCAAAAAACACTGCCCACAATGTAAAGCTCTGGCTGTTGTACAATATCACCATACTTAAACCCCATCAAGTATTTATATGACTTATTGAAATGCAAGATTCAGCAATATAACATACCAACTAAAAATATGCTGAAAAGAGTGATAATGATGAAATGGAATAACATTTCATCTGTGCAGGAACCATCAAGCTAGTTCACTTTATGCCTAAACAATTGGTAGAAGTTCTTAGTTATCAAGGTTTTCCAACCAAACATTAAAATTTAATTAACAGTCCATGGAAACTTTTTTAAAGATTTTTCTCATCTGTACATGAACTTTTAATTATTACTTTGAATTCATGTGTTTTGCCTTTCTAAAATTGTTACTGATATTTTTGGAATTATTAAAAAGTACTTTATATAAAAAAGGAATTAATATGGACATTTTAATGTACTTTTATTCTCTCTAGAATGTTTACTGCAAATTTGTACGCGGATTTTTTCTGGCAAGTGTACTTGCATAAATTTGACTGTAGTAATAATGTTTTTAAAATTATGCAATTCCATTATTATATAAATACTTACAATTTTGAATATAAGTATATCTTAACCTAGATATACCTTTTAAAAATGCCATGTTTTTTTGGCTTATCTAAAATTTGAAATATATGCAAAGGTTTGTGTGTGATGCAAGAATATATACATAACAAATAGAAAATTTTTAAATAAAAATGAAAATACATTGTACTAACTTGCTTTAAAAATGGATTTCTGCAAAGGTATAAACAGTGATACTTAAATTGGATGTTAGTTTATGTTATGGCCGGCTGTTATGGAATTCTATTTAGTTGTTATACTGGGCTGATTTCAAAATAAACAGTTTATTGGTGATGTCAAATGTATTTTACTTCTTTGACATATGCTGATTGTTAAGAATTTTTAAAGTATAATAATCGAAAGTAAAAATCCATATATTTGTAGCTCATTTATCCTTTATTTAAGCTTTTAAAACTTATTTTGTTTAATTGGAGGAATTAATTTTTCACTAAGTTTTTCTTATATTCCTGAACCTGCATTATATATTATTTTGAGTTCCATTATACAAAATATTTTGTAAATGATTGCATTCATGTTTTGAATAAAATATTGGTTTCAGAAAATAAATTTGAAAATACATGTAGTAGTCAATAGTACTATCGTCACAATTTTAATTAACATGACTGAGTCACATAATTTAGTTTTTAAGAAATGTTAAAAAACAGTATTGTTAAAAAAGTTTCAATCATTTCTTGATCATCTGTTTTGAAATGTAATTATCATTTGTGATGATTTGTTCTTTCCATGAAATTTCTGAAGTTCTATATACAAATAATTAAGTAAAGTATCTTGAAGTTTTTAGATGAAACATCAACCACCAATTGATATTTCATCTGAAAACTTCAAGATACTTTACTTAATTATTTGTATATAGAACTTCAGAAATTTCATGGAAAGAACAAATCATCACAAATGATAATTACATTTCAAAACAGATGATCAAGAAATGATTGAAACTTTTTTAACAATACTGTTTTTAACATTTCTTAAAAACTAAATTATGTGACTCAGTCATGTTAATTAAAATTGTGACGATAGTACTATTGACTACTACATGTATTTTCAAATTTATTTTCTGAAACCAATATTTTATTCAAAACATGAATGCAATCATTTACAAAATATTTTGTATAATGGAACTCAAAATAATATATAATGCAGGTTCAGGAATATAAGAAAAACTTAGTGAAAAATTAATTCCTCCAATTAAACAAAATAAGTTTTAAAAGCTTAAATAAAGGATAAATGAGCTACAAATATATGGATTTTTACTTTCGATTATTATACTTTAAAAATTCTTAACAATCAGCATATGTCAAAGAAGTAAAATACATTTGACATCACCAATAAACTGTTTATTTTGAAATCAGCCCAGTATAACAACTAAATAGAATTCCATAACAGCCGGCCATAACATAAACTAACATCCAATTTAAGTATCACTGTTTATACCTTTGCAGAAATCCATTTTTAAAGCAAGTTAGTACAATGTATTTTCATTTTTATTTAAAAATTTTCTATTTGTTATGTATATATTCTTGCATCACACACAAACCTTTGCATATATTTCAAATTTTAGATAAGCCAAAAAAACATGGCATTTTTAAAAGGTATATCTAGGTTAAGATATACTTATATTCAAAATTGTAAGTATTTATATAATAATGGAATTGCATAATTTTAAAAACATTATTACTACAGTCAAATTTATGCAAGTACACTTGCCAGAAAAAATCCGCGTACAAATTTGCAGTAAACATTCTAGAGAGAATAAAAGTACATTAAAATGTCCATATTAATTCCTTTTTTATATAAAGTACTTTTTAATAATTCCAAAAATATCAGTAACAATTTTAGAAAGGCAAAACACATGAATTCAAAGTAATAATTAAAAGTTCATGTACAGATGAGAAAAATCTTTAAAAAAGTTTCCATGGACTGTTAATTAAATTTTAATGTTTGGTTGGAAAACCTTGATAACTAAGAACTTCTACCAATTGTTTAGGCATAAAGTGAACTAGCTTGATGGTTCCTGCACAGATGAAATGTTATTCCATTTCATCATTATCACTCTTTTCAGCATATTTTTAGTTGGTATGTTATATTGCTGAATCTTGCATTTCAATAAGTCATATAAATACTTGATGGGGTTTAAGTATGGTGATATTGTACAACAGCCAGAGCTTTACATTGTGGGCAGTGTTTTTTGGATCACTGTCTTATTGAAACTAAAATATATCACCAAGGTTCAAATCTTGTGCATTTGGCTTTAAATTTTCCATTAATATATTTAAATATCCCATATGATCTAATGTGGAGTTGATAAAAGTTAAAAGACCACCTCTACTTGCTACTATGCAACCCCAAATCATTACACCACCTCCGCTGTTTTACAGTAGGCACTAGATTTTGCTCCTCAAAAGCTGTATCTTGTTTTCGCCACACTAATTTGTCCTTTGATGCCAAAGATACAAAACTTGCTTTCATCACCCTAACTCAGAAGGTTTATTTATGTACTCAGTGGCAAAACTTTAGTGTTGTATTTATTGACCGTTGAAATATATGGTTTCTACGATCCATACAGTCATGATAACAAGATTTTTTTGTATTGTATCTGCCTGAAGTGATTTTTAAACCTTTATCTAATATCAATTACTACTGGAGATGCAGTAATCTTTGGATTTAAACATACAAATTTCAGAATGAATCTCTTTTTCTTGTTAAGTCAGCTTAGATGGACGACCACTCAGATGCTTTTAAATAACAGATTTCTGTGACTTGTAATTACTATTAATTCTTTGGATAGAAGAATGAGTTCTTTCAACTATATTGCCAGTTGCTCAAAGACTTTTATCTTCATTCATTAGCCTTAAGATGATTTTCCTTTCATTCAGAACAATATCTTTTAGAATGCATTTTAAGTCTACTTGTTTACAAGTATTAATATATTACGTCAACCAAAGAAAGTTTTTTTTTTTTTTTTATTCTATTTGTTGTAATACCACCAGGGCTAAAATTAATTAGTAGAAAAAAATAAACGCAGATGACATTTTATTTGATACAAGCTCATGAAGGTTAAAAAATGAAGATTAATTTACAAATATCTTTGTGATTTTTAACAGTTTGCAAACTTTTTCTGATAACCTTTTATGTAATTTTTAATTATTATTAGTATTACTTTGAAACAATCTTTGTGAATTTGTTACCGATACTTAAGGAATTATTAAAAAAATACTTCATGTAAAAATTAAATTAATGTACTCACAATAATGTAATTGTTTACTCTCCCTAGACTGTTTACTGTGTGTTTGTATACAGACTTTTTTTGGCAAATATATATCTATGCATTTTAAATTTTTCAAATGTCAAAAGCATTTAAAATTAGTTTCATTTGTGTTAAAATAAATTCTAATTTAAAATTGTTAGTGAAGTCAGAATAATTTCTAAAATAACAAACTTATAAATTTTCTTGAATTATTAAATAATTAATGATTTAAAATAATAAAAAAATTGATCATAATTAGAAAAGGTAAACAAAATTTACAGGACATTTTTATGTAAAAGTGAAAGTAATTGTACCAGACATCTTTAACATTACAGTTTTGTAACAATAAGCTACTGAGCAGAGCCGATTTAAAAGCAAGCAATATATAGGTGATGCCAAAAATATTATATTTCTTGACTTTTGCTGATGCAGAATAATTACTGAAACAGCAAAACCATGAGATTAAAGGTAACAAGGACTATATATTTGTAATCTTTTGTAACAGATAATCAGTTGGAAGACTTCTTCCCAGTTTTGCTACTTTTTAAGAAAAAAAAAAAAAAAAATCCAGCTTACTCAACATTAAACACTATCGTGATTGAATAAATAAAAGAGCCTACCGTAATTTTTTTATTATTGTATATTTTTAATCATAAAGAACAATATGTAACAAAAGTATATATATAATAAGAGTAAAAATAATAAAGAATATGTAACAAAAAGTATAATAACAATTAATCATTTTTCATAAAAATGCTTTTTATTTGGTTAATAATATCTTCAAAAATATAAATAAAATAAACTGTGAATGTAATTCAATCCATTTAGGTGATTTTATTTATTACAAAACTACAGATAAACATAAATTATGCAAATGATAATATTTTACAAAATGCATAAAAAATTTTTTTAAAATTTAGCAAAATACAATTAAGAAATGCATAAAATCACCTAATTATACAACAACAAAAGATATACATATGCCTAGATTTCAGTGAGTAAAAAATATAATCACTGAAATCCATTTTTATTATTGATTTTTTACTTGCTTTTTTTTTTTTTATGAATATTACATAAATTATCCACAAAAGCACTTTTATTGAAGAAAGAGAAGTTATAAATTGTTTAGTTTTCAGCAACTATTAACTCTGCATAACAATTGCTGAAAACTTAATGTTCAGCTCAATATTAATAAAATGAATATTTACTTTTCTTACACATGTAAAAGCTGCTGATATGATTAATATTTCTTAACTTTTTAGAAAGACTTCTCTCATAACTACAGTCATATGACAAAATCTAATTCATATGAATCACTGAATAATAATTGAATTAATATTAAAAATGGAGAATGACTATAACAAAATAAACTTATGTTCAAGTATCTTTTTTTATAAAGTGAAATAATTTTTTTTACTCAAATCACAAGCTTATTTTTTTCATTATTTCTGGAAATATATTTGCTGTGATATCTTTTCTTGCTTTGTTCAGCATGTTAAATTATTAGAATACGAAATAATTTCCATTATAAAAACATTGTTAATTTTGGAAAACTTTCAATTTTGGATTTGAAATTACTTAATAAGTTTTATCAAACTATTTCTGTTGACTTAACTAGAGTAAACTGTCTTGTATTTCAATCTGTTGTCAAATGAAAAGTTTGATGCAAACCAGTGCAGGCATATTTCAAAAGAAAATTTTATATTTTACAGTTTGAGCAGCCAAATTCTTTAGAAATTGAAGTATGTTATGTATCAGTGTTTCATTGAAACCTCTGACTGCCCCTTTCACAATAAAAAGAATTGCTTCTCTTTGCATTATCAATTAATTTGAAAAAATAAACTGAAAAATAATAAAAAACATAAAAAGCAAAGAAAATTAAGTACACACAATATAAAAAAATTTATTTTAGCAAATTCCATAAATTTTAATTTGCAAAAATTCAAAACATATAACTTTCAGAGGCAATCCAATTGATTTTGAATTTGTAAATAAAATAATTTTTTTTTTTTTTTTTTTTTTTTGCATAACATTTATAAATATAACTAATATGAAAAATCTAAAAGTAACGCCAAGGAATTCCCTTAAGTTATAATAATATCATTGAATTTAGTGTTCAATTTTCACAAAAAAATGTTAATTCTTGTTAACAATGTTAATACAGATATTACAAACAATGCATATTGTTTTGATTGATCTATTTTTATCTAATGACCATTTTTTGCGAATGAGGGCCAATTAGATTAGGATGTACAATTCAAAGCAGATTCCAAATTAAAAAAACTTTATATGCACATTTAGCAGAAAATGCTGGGGAAAATCTGATGACTGGCATTACATCATACAGTAATTGTCAAAGTGTAGATTCCTTTTATCCATACAGTCGACATATAGCTATCCTTATGCAAATTAAGAAATTCTTGCAAAAATATCATTTATGCCAGTATCAATTAAAGTTGAAAGTTACTATTTAATACTTTTTAAATGGAATAGTAAGATCTACGAAATGATTTCTTTAGTAGATAAAATTTCTTATTGTTTCATTTCTGATAAATTAGCTGTCCTAATACAAAGAAGGTACATTCTTAAAAAATGTCATTTAAATGCAGAAATCAATTAAATATGAAAGTTTTTGCTTTTTTAAATGATTTAGTAAGATATTTTATATATTAAATGATATATTTTTAATCAATGTTATAAGCTGCATTTAAGAAAATCAACTTTTAACTGTATTCTTTAAAAATCAAATGTAACATGTACTGCAATGTAGAGCTGCACTTTATAACTTTTATTTGAATTGAGTACAAAATTTTTATATTGAGAAAATTGAACGAAATCTGCAAAACACATTTAAAATTGCGAACTATTAAATCAGTCTGTCATATATATCATGCATAAAGAAAATTGAATCATATTAATTAGAACATAATTTGGAAGAAACTAAACCTAGTAAATATGAAAATACAACATTCAAGATGTTTATAGTTTCTTATATTTCAAGCAAAAAAATTTAGTTTATTTGTAACTAATTTTTTTTTCTAATTTACTAATAATACTGTTCTTTAGATGGTTTAATTTAAATTTTTTACATTTTTAAATTCAGTACATCAAGTTATTTAAGAATTGAAACATAAA
>JAPDSC010141837.1:8003-38986 GCA_026290005.1 Latrodectus geometricus
TTAATTAGTTAATATATATATATATATATATATATAATTATTCGAATCACTGAAATAAACGAATCTTAGTCAATTTCCAATTTTAGGCACTAGCATTCAATGGATTAAACAAAATTTAAACAAAATGTAACTACTTTAAATATATTTATTTAGTTTAAAGAAAAAAATTATTATTAAAAAAAACACTTTCAAGTTTATCATTAATTAAACTTTTCAAAAATACAATTATAAAAAAAAGCACAACTCTTATAAAAAAATGCTGCATATGACATGACATGATATGTCTTGTAAATGTAAATACATTAATTGGTTACAAAAGAAAAATTTACTTTAAATTGCCATTCAAAGCAATAAAATGTCTAAACCATTAATTAATTTACACATTCCAATAATATTATTATTTCAAAAATTACTAGGTACTTAATTTAAGAATTCATATTTATTTTTTCACACAGTTTTTATAAAAATTCATTAACATTTTAGCCCACATACCTATCACAATTTACGATATAATTGGTTTTAAGGAGTTAGTATAAGAAAAATATTTCTTTTTATATACTCATAATTTGCATAATTGAATTTAGTAATATTTTTAAAACAATACACATGCATTCTTGAAAATTAAATTCTTTTATTTTAAATTCCAGTCACTGCATTCACATTCGGGCTCAAATAAATTATTTAATAGTTAAAATATTTTAGATGAGAAATTATCCTTCGTTATACGACTTATTTCATTATTAAATACCAAAATATGTTCGTAATTATTTAAATTTATATCAAAAATAAATAAATTTCAAAATACACAATATTTTTTAACTGAATAGATTAATTTTAGAAAAAATATTTGCAACATTAAACTTTTAAAATTTTATAAGAAAGTTACAATTAAAAATAGATTTTATAAATAATAAAATTAATTAAATAAAATGTTTATCATTTTCTTTACTTAAGCAGTATATTCTCAATCATGTACTTTTTTTTTGCTTTAAAATACTTAAAATATTGCACAATCTCCCCATTAGATTAATATCACAGAAAAATTGTCAAACTCAAAAATCCTTCGCGTAAAAGAAACATCTTAATAAATTTGTTTGAATTATATATTAATTAGCTTAAAAAAGTTTTTTGTTATAAAGTGAATATTATACATATTTTTTTTAAAAAATATAAATAATCTTTAAATTTTAAATTTATATTTAAAATTTAAATTTTGAATTTTTTTGTTAAATTAGTAAAATATAAGAAATTTTTATTAATATTATTTTAAAAAATATTTTCACAAAATATTTGAGAGTAAAATACAAAAATATGACTTTAAATCTATAAAAATTGTTTGTTTAAAAAATGGATTGCTAAACTTAATATAAAATATAATTAAATCTATAAATTATGCTATTTTATATAAATTATTACCTATTACTGAACAATCATTTCAATATCAAAATAATTAAAAACTATAAAATCCAACTGATTAAAACTCCTCTAATGACTATTTAAGAAAATAGAGAAATTAATTTTAAAAGAAATAAAGAGAAAAATTATTACATAACAAGAGAAAAATTACATAACAAGAGAAAAAATGAGTTAAACATATTTTTAAAAAATCGAAATGTAATAAAATTTGCCTTGCAATATAAGAAACTTAAAAAAAAAAAAGGCTGAAGACTCATTCTACAATTTATTTAACAGTCACAATTAAGTGTTTTAATGAAAAGTAATAATCAAAAAAAAGAATATTTGAGAAAAAATATTAACAATTATTAGACTGTAAAATATGTACAGAAAATTATGTATGATCGAATATTATTATATTATTAAGATGAGAATATATACAAATGTATTTATATATATATATATATATATATATATATATATATATATATATATATAAGGGGGTTTTGTAAAATATTAAAAATATTATCATTAACTATAAATTTCTCTTAGTATAGTTTTTGTAAATTTACTTTAAAATATAAAATCAAGTGGTTTTACTTTATTACCTTTTACATTAATAATGAAATTTACGAGTAACAATATATTAATATACTGAAATACTGAATTTATAAGAAATGCGTATGAATGATTTTCAAAAATTGCAGATTTTTTATACTTACTTTTATTTTTACAAAATAATATTTCGCAAAAATAAAAGTAAGTATAAAAATTATTTTCAAAGATTAATAATTAATTTACTTAAAATAATTACATAATATTTTTCTAGATACTAAATTAATGTAGCTATAAATAAATAAACACATTTTTCAGATAACATCAAAATGTAACTCTAAAAAATTGGGAAAAGAATACATAGATTAACGTAATTAATGAAAAATAATTACATATGAAAAGCAAAACAATGTGCTTTTATTAATCCTATTTTTTTCCAAAGCTGTAAAACTAAGTATTTAGAAAGAGTATGAACAATATATTATGTCATTCTTTGAAAATAAACTTAAAATAAATTAATAAGGGTGTATATATAATTCCAATATCTCAAAAAGCTTTAAAATTTTGAAAGAAAATGTTATTTCTCTACATCATCATGTTCTCATCAATTTTTCAATACACAAAGAGCATGTAAACACATCCCTTTTATTACACCAATTTGAGTGATGTATGTTTAAATTAAAATTATTTGAAGTGCGAATCCTTAACGTAACAGTAATGAAAGAAAACCCTTTTCAAAGAAGCTTGTTGTAAATAAACATAGAAATGTGTTATATTTCATTTGAGAGACTTCTCTTAAGGAGAGTGCGGCCATTACATTAATGAAGTTGGGTCGTGATACAAATTTCCGGAGACACATCCGTGATTCGAATAGACAAGTAAAACCTCTTTTACTATTCCGTTTAATTAAGGGTTCTTTATTGCGTATCCCACCCCCGCTTCTGTTGAAACCGAAGAAAAGACTGATGATGTTAAATTTTTCTAGATTATATATATATATATATATATATATATATATATATATATATATATATAATCAGATTGAATGTGTCTTAATGCGCAACATATATCATGTCATATATAAATGTGATATATATAATGCTATTAAATATAAGCTAAAATTGCGTTATCGCATCTCTCAAAAATAATTTAAATAGTTTTTAAGTAAATCGATGCAATAAAATTGTTTTTTCAAGTAATTTACATTTCAATGAAAAATATTCTTATTTTTTAAAATATTTTTATAATAAAATATATTTTAATATTTATTTATTTTAAATTTATAAGAATTTTCAATTAAGGAAATTTATAATTTTTAAGAATAAATGAAAAATTTAAGGAAATTATCTATTTCTAAGAACTAGTTTTTTTATTAAAATAAAATATATATATATGAATGTTAAACAGTTCAAAAATTAATTAAAAGCCTAATGATGTGGTAAAATCTTGTAATATTACTTTCACTTTATATTTGCTAATAAGGCTGTTTTATATGGAAGTGATCTATGTCTACTTTCAAATTTAATATCAATTTGAAATTGAAGTGAACCAATCATGATGTAGCAACACAAATTCTTACATTGTTGGATTCTAAATTAAACAAAATAATAGAGTTTTTAATTGGTGGTAAATACAAAGTTTACTCTAAATTTATCATCAATTATGTAATATCTCTTTTTAAAAAAAATACATTTACGCTACTTTCAAAATGAACAATCCACTTATACTGACACTTTTCTAATTGCAATTTTATGTAGTGTTTAATATACCTATCTGCATGTGTTTGGTACAGATATTATGTCGCTTGATATAGATTTACATTATCTTTTATGAAAAACTAAACTTATTTATGGGTTCACACTAAAACGCATATACTGGTTGAATGTTACAGAACTAAACTAATGCACATAAACCCGTAGCTGTTAAGCTGTTTGCAAAAATTGAAGGAAATTTTAGAATATATAGTTGAAATGTGTGCTCCAGAATCATCAAAAACAACAATTTATTAGTTACAGTGATACAATGTCGAAATGCAACAATTATTTTTTAAATAAGATCTCTAGAGCAAGAAACTATACATAAGTTTAAAATGGAACCAACGTATAAAATCTGTTGACACTGAAAAAAGAAGAAGAAAAATGATAACAATCAATAAGGATAGAGAAGTAATAAGCAAAAGAAGGTTTCAAACTTTTTCTACAAAAACTTTCTTAAAAAAAAAAAAAAAAAAAAAAAAAAAAAAAAAAAAAAAAGACATTGTAGGTGGGGCAGCTGGCAGATAGTAGTGAAGCACTTAAAATGCCAAGCGGAAATCGTGAAAACTCATGTTTGATATTGACTTTCAATTCAGATACTGTTTACTATAATTAATTGTGTCTACACTGTAGACTTTAAATATCTCATCAATCAGAAATACGTAAAAATTAGATCAGGGATATTAATGGCCATATAAACATGAAATTTTGGGAAATAACATTATAAGCAATGTTTGTATTAAATAATATGTGAGAGATGTCCACACATATCATGGCGCATCATTTTGCATTCGCATGATTTTGAATAGCACATATCCCTATTGTGTGATTTTGGGATCACATAATTTATCAACATTTCTAGGAAGCAAACATTGACAAATACCTTGAATTTTGTACAGTGAACCGGCTGTGGCGAAGATCATTAGAATAAGGAAATCGATTTGGTTTGAAGAGTATTTATACAACATGATTGAAGTCACCACGAATACATTGAAGCATCAACAGACAAGCAGTATCGGCGGATCACAGACAAAAGCCATTTTTGCCATCATTCTACAGCATACTCAAGACATCCTGTATGTTCTTATATCGACTATAACCGATATAAAATATGTTTCCATGTAGGTCAACTCACATTTGTAACTACTATTCCATGTGACCACTATTTCCGTCGAATTGTTGTTTGCGTTTTTTTCTCATGCCATCCCTGATGAAAACTGCTATTTATTCCATAGTATACACAAACCTTTCCGAGGTTGCGGGGCTGCAGAATGGCAAGGAGTTGTCTTTTCAGATGAATCACGCTTCTGTTTCTGGAATAATAATCCCCACATACGTGTGTAATGCTGATGTGGAGAGAGGTTCAATCTATCAGCAACAGTAAATCATGGTTTAAGGGCCAGTTGGGATTAATAATAGTTATAATTTCATGATTGATTAACACTATGTTATAATTGAAAACTTAAGAATTATTTCAAATTTTATTTTAGGAAGATAATGATATGCGAATAATATAAAAACATAAATAATTTCCATCTTCAATTATTGAAATTTCTTTTTAATAGTAGTTGTTTCAATAATATCATGATAAATTTAAATTGGCTATTTTAAAAAAATGATACGAAAATCATTCTATATTATGTAAAATTTAGATTCAATTCATATATTGGATAGTAAAAATTTTTGTATGATTAAATAGATAACGTTTTAGATAGATCAAATAGATTATGTAATTTGATAATAAGTAATTTAGCATTTTAAATATTTATTAGATATTAAATATTTAAGAAATGAAAATTTATCAATCTGAAATAACAGTAATTTATCAGATAATAAATATTATGTAATGAATGTTTATCAATCTGAAATAACATATTTTCAAACCTCTACAATATAATTAAGTTATTATTATCCAAGCATAATACTTTATGTAATTCTAGTTATTAAATATAGTTAATCAAAGATTTAACGTAAGCTTCAAACATGTTAATCAGTTTAATGTGAGTTTAAATATTCTCATTATCAATTTTCTAAACATGATAATTCGACAGTCATGAATTGGATTTATTTCAGAAGTTTCAAATAATTGCAAATACATTGTAAGGAAAATCATTCTGCATTGTTTTATTTAATGCAAATATCAACTATTGGATGGTTGAGGACATTGATTTTATAAAACATTTTTACGATTCATTTCTCAATTTCCTTAATATATCTCATGAACAATTGTTTTTTTTTTTTTTTAAATAAAACCAAAAATAGAAAACGTAAATAAGAAACTGGTTTTTTCGCACCAATGTGCAAAATATTTTCGATCATTTTCTGTCTCCAACTTTCGAGTATTTTTAAATAGAGCATTTGGTTATTGTAATATATTTTAGCTACATATTTCGATCAAATAATGTAATTATGCCTAATTGACAACCTTTTAATGCCGAAGAATAGTTATAAGACGATGTGTACATCTGAGCTGGTATTCTTCTCCATATTGATAAAAAGATTTATCCTTACAAAATTTTAACTTATACATTTTCTCTGAAATCAAATTTCTTCAGTTGGGTAATTTAATCAAAAATGTACCTTCCGATGCAAAAATTAAGCATATTTCACTAGAAACACCACTTATAAGTTTTAACTACCAAAATAATTTTAATTTTTTTACTGTAAACTCAATACTAAAAGGCCTTTGAAAATTCGTTCATTGAAAATAACTAATTATGTTTAAATTCTGTTAGATAGATTATTCTTATAATTACCTGCTTAATAATAGGATTCAAATAAAGAAGTGATTTTTAAGACAAGTTAACTTTTCGCATACTGTATGTATCATGCAAATGTTCAATAAAGCAATAAAGTTATTTAAAATAAAATTATCATTGATAATTAAAAAATGATTTACTTTTTAAATATTTCTTTCAACTTTAATCATTATTAATATCACTAATATCAATATGTTTTAAATTTGAATTCAGATTAAAAATTTTTGCAATACATATTTTGAAGTCAAATCTCATTCCTACTAAATGAAATCAAATGTTTTCTTTCATTTTCCTTCATTAAATATTGTTTTCTTCTTAATTTACTTTTATTTTGATAATAAAAGTTCATTATATTGTTACTAATACATAACTAGGATCCTAAAATAATTTTCTAATCATCAAAAGAAATTTTTAAATACGATTAAACTATTTCAAGTTAGCAAATCTTCTTTTCATTATTATCAGTGCAAAATCTTTGATAGCTAAAAGATAAATACCATAAAATATATTATATGAATTTTTCTTTATTAAAATCTATTTTATCATCCTCAGTGATATTCACCTACAACAATAACTAGCATATAATTGTGCCCTACTAATCATCACTTCTAATTGTAAAAGAAAAATTGCATTATTGAGATAATGCTTATTTGTAACTATTCTTTACAAGCAAACCATACGAATTATATCTCTAATTTTTCAAATTTTGTTTAAAATAATAATTAGAGCTGCATTTCTTATTTCATTCATTCAGCAAATTATAACGTTGAGCATGTAAAGCAAACATTTACTATAGGAAATAGTATTTACGACTTACCTTCATTCATATCTTACATTAACATCAAATCTACAAAGATGAAAATATTTTGATACTCTTTCCAATGTAGAGTCGGTTTTAAGGCTTTTTAGCGGATTATTCTTAATGAATGTAAATTTTTTTGCTTTATATTTTAATTATTATTGTTTTACATGTTTATATACCTCTGGGATATGTAAGTGGTTCCAAATGATTTTTTATTTAGTTTTTCATTAGTCGATAAAATATGAGTATATTGAACAACCTATTTTAAATGGTATACAATGAAGATTCACGTCTATGACAAAATATCAATATAAATTCGACCTTATTTTCAATGCCCTTAAAAATAGGTATACCCATGATTACCGCATGACATTTTACGCTTTTCATGAGCAAACTTTTTAATTTAAGACAAGATTAATGGACTGTGTCTAGAATGAAAGAAAGAGAGTGAAAGAGAATATTTTTTGTTAGTCATAAGTATTCGTACAATACAATATCGCATGTTGCAGCAATCAGTATACGCAGTCTTATATTATTAAACTGATTAAGGGTTTCAACTACAGTTTCTTCCCTGTAGGATTGATATGAGGATCAACTAAAATTACGGAATACTTTTAAAAGCTATCGAAAAAGGGAGAAATAAGATGAGTTATACAAAATCTAAATTGCATAAAACGTTACCATAATGTTCTAAAACACATTTTGTTTTTTACAACTTTGTAATACTTGATATATAATGCAAAGTAACAAAGTCATATCTAATTAAATATTAATTTTTTAAATTTTAGATCACAATTCAGTGAAAAATGCAAATTATATGTTAACCATTTTTCCGCTTGAATAGCTGTTTTGCGCAATTTTTATCTTCCTCTCTCTCATTGAAATAATCATATGTTCTTCAATGTAAATTTACGAGTAATAATTTTGAGCTTTCAATTATCTTTTGTAAGTTCAAAGAAACACGAATGTGGCAGATAATGCATAACTTTTATATATTCGAAACGACCATTTTAATTCTTCATGTGACAAAATATATATTATATAATGTAAATTAATAGAAATAAATAATAGGAAATAAATAAATAAATAGGAATTCATAGAAGAATGCAAAGTCCAATGAATGTATTTTCCATTCACCCCACGGCGCCTTTTCTCTTTTCCGTTTCCTGTTCCTAAAACACTTCTTCGAATCTTATAAGGCTTTTCAAGAAATGCTTAAAGTTTAGAAGAAGTTTATTTTTTTCTTCAAAATTAATGAGGAATTTCTATAGAATTCTGAAATACTTTACTAAAACACTCTGTTCTTTTTTATGCAAAAAGAATGCAAATGTAAATATATTATATTTTTCATTACAATCGGAGAATCTGATTGGACAGGTATTAGGTAATTAATCCTAGAACTTACTGTTACTATAGAGGGAAAATTATATTAAATTGGAAAAATAAAACTGCACAAAATCATGAGTAATAGTATCTCTCTTTACTGTTAATCAAACTTTCTTATTCATTACAAGTTTGTTTTTAAGATATCCATTTGGAAATAGATAGACACTTAACAAATGAAACGCAATATCGTAAGTTGCAGCATGCAACATGCATTAAAAGTTAGGGAACTTCTTGTCAAATATCTTTTTTAATAAATTAATTGTTATAGACAATTTTATAACATTCTGCATTTCTTAGTGTTTTGAAGTGTACTCTTTTCACTGAATCGTATATCTATTAGAAAAGAGGCTATTCGTTGAAAAGAAGGTAATTAGTTCATTTTTCTTCAATGAACCTCTTACCACAACAATTGTTTCATTAAGTTTTTTGACAGAAGTGTCTGCTGTAGTGAAAATTTTATCCCTTAAAAAATATTGTATTTCAGTCAATGCGATTTCTTTTATATTACTTTCTTTTCTACTTATTTAATTAGCACTTTTACTTAATCAATCTAGTCTTATAGACTACTTTTGATAAGAGTTATTTAAAAAGTTGGTCAGATTAATAAATTAATGAAATGAAGCCAAACAGAAACAGGCAATATTTATTTGAAGACTTTTTTATGTAGATATAAATGTAGCTTGTTTTCTCATATCCTAGATTGTAAATATTATTTATTGAAATCCATTATAGAATTCACCTCATCACAAAATAAATAATCAATGTATAGAGCAACGTTGATAAAATAGCAATTTCTTTTTAATTGGCTATGATTTTTGACGTGAATTGAGGCACTCTATTTTTAATCATAGCTGATCAATTTCAACTTATTATGGATGACATAAAATATTCCTATATTTAAGAAATTAGATTTCAGTGACATGCCTCGTACATTTCTTTCAACACTATTTCATATTAAATTGTATTTTAATTCACTAAAATATTGTACAATTCTAAGTCATTACAAATATTGCAACCCTTCAAGATATGAATATTGTAGACTTGGCAATTAAATTTCCATAAAAAGTCTTGAATGTTAGTGACAGAATTTTTTCATATTCTTCAATACGGCATTATTCTAACTCATTATCAGTAACATAAAATCTAATCGATGAATCACTGATACATGCCATGTTTTGAATGTCATTAACAGCACTTTTTAACATGATACAATGCTTTCATATCAAATTCTAGTTTAACTCCTCATGAGCGACTGAAAACAATAATGAATCTTCAGTGAATCAAATTTCTATTCTATATTTAGGTTACTTGTAGCAACATTTAATGTTTGGTACTTTAAAGCAGTATGATACTGTATGAATCTAAATTGTTATTGCATAAGATACTAACAGATTTTGTAAATAATATTCCCATGCAATATATCTAAACCATGTAAATGGTTTACATGTATTTTATTAACTAAATTTATATGTTATATTTAATTCCTTAGATAGTATATAAAATGATGCATAATATATAAAATAATAAATAATACTTATAATAGCATTACCATAAATCGCACAAATTATATATATGTCTTAAGCAGTATGTGTAACACAACTAATAATTATATCCCCTTCTTTGATATATATATAAATATACATATATATATAATAAAAAATAAAACTTATTTTATTATACATATCAAAGAATAAACAAATTTTAATTTTTTTTTCCTTTATCAGTAACTGAACGCCATCAAAGAAAATATAATTGCTTCAGAATTTTCAATTTAATCGCCATGAATAAAATTCAAAAAAGTCCTTATGAAAAATTATGATATTTTTACATACTAATTTATTAAAAATGAAGATTCATTTTTAAGTTTTATCCTTTAAAATATTTTAATTGAAAACATTGATATAGAAAACCTTTCAAGAATTTCTATTTTTCCATGTACATGATAGTTTTTGAAAGTTTGATCAGTAAGCTGAAGTAAATTAGGAGAAATTTTTAATTAAAAAATAATATTAAAAGAATAAGTAAACTTCACGTAATCATTAATTGAATTTACTATCAATTTTCAATTAATAAAATTTATTCCAACCCTTATTGACAGTGTCAGTAGTTTCAGTTAAAAATTCACAAAATGCATTGTGAAGAAAGTTCTCAAATTGTAAAAATGTAATTTAAATAAAGATATAAATAACTAAAGAGATATTGTTTGTGAATAAAAATTGATGAAACTTTATGACAAATATAGTTAACCATTAAAATTACATACATACATACACATACACATTATATATATATATATATATAACATCTGAAGCACTGCATGAGGTAAACTGGCGCAGAAAATTTCTCATTTCAAAATTGCCTTGTAAGCACGTATTTTTCTCAGAATATAATATTATGACGATTGAGAAAAGATATACTTTCTTGAAAATTTCAGAATTCGATAAATTTAGGGACACTCACACTGATTGACATCTAATCAATGAGTATGGAAGCAATTAGTCTCTGAGGTTCGTACTATGGCATCTTATGACTTCCTATATTAAATACATGAATGGTTATATATATTTTGAGGTCAGCCTTTTGAAGCCGCACATCTGCATCAAATAAAATTAGTCAGAAAATGGGCTTGTTTGTAATACGAAAATTAACCCTGTGCAAAGTATGACGATATTTTGCCATCGTGTTACATACAGCCTAATGGCCAAATGTCAATTAATTGTAAGGCAATTAAATGTCCACAAAATAAATGGCCTACCAAAAAGATATTTTTTAGAAAGAGGACTGTATTCACGTGTCACAAGAGAGTTAATCTAGAAAACTATGGAATATCCACTTCGACAGATGTGGATATGGAAGGCGGAATCACAACACCCAACTTCCATTGGTCAACAGTGGCTGGGATTAAACCCAAAACCTTATGTTCCATGTTGGCAAGATTAACCCTTATCTTTAGTTATATATATATATATATATATATATATATATATATATACGTATGGATACTGTAACACACAAAACAAATAAAAAAAGATATTCATTATAATACGAAGGATAATTTTACTTTTATAAGAATGAATATATCTATGTATCAATGGAAATATTTGAAAAAATTATGATGAAACTGGATAAAAAATCTGGAGCGAAAGTACGAGTAAAGTCCTAAAAAATGAGTCAGAACCCACCAATGTTTGTAGGTCTGCGAAAAGATTGGTAGAAAATTTGCTAATATAATGTTTTCGATATATACAGAAATATAATTTAAAAGTGAGAAAATTAAATTTTTTATAATGCTTCCTACCGTTTTAACATTAAAATGTTTATTTAAGCATTGTATTGTATGTGTATGTGTAAATACACACTATGACCTTCACAATAATCATATTCTTTGAATACAAATTACTGTCTAAATATTAATTTACAAATTTGTATCGTTATGAAATCTTAAATTAAATTCTGAGATAATAATAAATGTAAAAAGTTTGCTTTCAGGTACTTTACAAAGATGCCATACAAAATGCGAGCTTTTAAAGCATTTTTCAATGTTTCAATCAGAAATCATGATATTTTATGCCTATAAGAGAATGTAATATAACTCAAAAGAGAAATCCTTATACCGTTTCATATTTTACATAATATTGCATGTAATATAAAAAAAATTATGTATCAATTGAGTAAATCAAATGCAATTCCAAATCCAGATTGTTGGGATAACATTTCACTTTATATCGTCACTGTTTTGCTTTTAGGCTAGTTAAACCGAAATATAAAATTTATTGCAGATTTCGAACTACAACAAATAATCATCTCCGAGATAGGATTTGACACCACTAACTGCTCAACTAAAGCGATCAAACATTACTCTTAATAAACATTGTTTATGTATAAATTAAATAAAAATATAGATGAAGTGTCATACATTTATGTTTCATAATCAACTTAATAATGAAAATTGAATGCAGCACTTTGAAAAATTTATTTAAATTTAATTTCCATTCAACAAGATCTGATATTTTCCATTAAAAATCCACACATTTAAAGTTTTTTCTTAAGTATAATTTTCCACTTATAAATTTGGGATATTTTTTCGTATTTTAAATTTAGAAAAAATGTTTTTCATTCTTTAAAATACAAACATTCTGTACATAGTGAAGTGATTATAGAATTTATATATTTCAAAGAATAAATGCATATATTTTTGTCATTGTCATTCAACAAGAGATAAATGTAATCAAGAATTAATCAAAAATTAATGTTAATATAAGTATGTGATTCATAACATTTCATAAATTAAATAAAAAATAGATAAACTCTTTTACCCCCATTTATTTTTCAAAAACCTGTCATCAATATCTACTTGACTACAAAATCTGAACCAGACGTTAATTATAAAAAATACAATAATACTAAGCATATATATGTTCATCAAATATATGTGTTACTACTTTACTAAACACAGAAATTAATATTCATAGATACTCATGTTCTTTTAATCGAATGATAAATTGGTTTGCTAATAGATTTAATCTATTGTTAATTATTATTAATTAATGCTAATAGACTTAAATCTTTAGAAATACAATTAGGTTATTTGTGCACAGGAATAATTTAATTCGTTAGTAATAAATTACAAATGAAAAAATTGACCAAAAATATTTTAAATATATCGACTTAATCCTCATTATGTATTATACTTTATAAATTATTTTATTTTAAAATTACTACTCAAATACTATTTTAAGATTTAACTGCACATAAAATTTTAACTTTACCATAATATATTAATGATGATAAATCAGAAAGTAAATATTTTCTTTAAGTAAACGTAAGATTCCGTGAAAAATTTATTTAAATTTACATTTAAAAAATTTTGATGAACTTAAAAAATATTATTATTTAACAGATGGAAAATTGTGATATGCATTTAAAATTCTTTTTTTTTTCAAAAATTTATTTTACTTTATATTCATAAATAATTAATTATATATCTGACATGAAATTTACGTATAAAATAAAAATTTTTTAGAAATTAATGTAATTTTGAAATTAATATAAACTGAAAAATATTTATGTAAACATAAAAAAATACAAATCTTCCTTTTGAAAATTCATGAAAAAGATTGGTTATCCGTATCAATCGAGCCATTTGAAAAAAGAAAATTGTTTAAGTTCATTTTTAAAATCTACAAGATTAAATTATTTATGAGAGAGATATTTACAAGTTCTGTTTAATGCTGTTTTGATAAGGATTTAATTCTTCCCGAGATAGGCATGATTGTTCGTTTTATTTTTAGACCTGTAAATTGTATAATTTTGGAAATGCTTACACATACCATTTTTATCTATATCATAAAAAATGTTCACTATATCATTTCATAATTGCTTAGTTCAACTTAAATTTAAAATATTTCAAAATTTCTGTGTATTGTCGAATTATAATTTCCGTATTAGTTTTTTGATTAAAATTTGTTGCAAATTTTAATTTTGCTATACTAGCTTTCATCATATTTTTATTAATCGTAAATCATTTCTAATGTAAAAAATGGCTAGTATATTATTTATAAATTAAAAAAGGTAGCTTTGTAAAATTTTCATAAATCCTTAAAATACCTAAAATTAAGACGATAGAGAAGTACACGCAAATTCGAAAATAAAATTAAATATGATTACATCATCAACAAACGTTTTTAACTTTATGACTCGGTAATTTTACAATTATTACATAATTTATATTACAAAATAAAATAAATTAAAATACTTAAAATCAAAAATAATTTCAAATCTCTTTTATTATTGAATTATATTAAATTCCTGAATCTATGCGTTTCAATACTTTTAAAGAAATTAATTTTTTCTTTGTTTTTTAAATGCTCATATTATTGTAATTTTTTAACACTCATTAATGTTCAACAATTTCAATTTAAATATTACATATTTTTTAAAGTTTAATTTCAATTTTATATTTATTTTTTCCATATTTGAATTCAAAGTTTATTTCTATAGCTCTCTTCTCACATTTCATTATATTTATTCATAGTTCAATTTCAAAAAATTAATTTCATATAAATTCTTTTCATGAATAATGAATTTATTCATTAGTTTATAAAATATAATATTATTCCTTATCACTCCTTAGAACCGAAAATTATTTTTACTTTTAATATTTTCATATTTATTATTAGTTTTAATAAATAAAAAGCTGCAAAGTTGGGAAGAAGGACAATTTTTGAAAATTAGCTATCTTAAATACTTTATTTTTTCCAGAATTCCTGATAAACAAGTATTCATAATGCTTATCATATTCTGCCGCCAGTAAAATTTTTATTTTAAATTGCATACCCTACAAATTACTCTTTACCTTTTTTAATTTAAATTTTTATGATATAAATAAAGAAAAGAGTCAAATCGATTTGGCGAAATAACTTTTCCAAGACACTGATCCTTAATAAAACGCCTATTATTTTCAAATTAATTTTCCAGCTATAGAGGGAATTAACTTGACTTCCAATTAGTTCTTAAAGAATATTTCTTTCAAAAAGAAATTGATAAGTACTGAAGTTCCTATAATTATAATTATAATCCAATTATTATAAAGGACTAGCATTAGTTATTGCATTGATTTCGATTCTTTTTAAACAGAAAACTTAGATTGATTACATAAATTTTAAAGACTTTATTAAGGATTTGTCTTATAAAATAATGTTACTAAAAATTTAAAAATTTTATTCATTCATAGTTGTTTTCAAAAGAATAAATTTAATTTAAAAAGTGTTTGGTGTTTGTCTAATTAACATAAATTTGTAAATAAGTTTCTTAAAATAACATATTAATCCCATACTCACCTCTCCCATATTCTGATAATCAAGTTCAGCTGCTAATTGATCGACCACGTCTTTTCCCCCTGTCAGTCTGACCACCCAATCATTAGTATAATGACCATCGTTATCGTGAGCACCCACGAACAATAACCACCACCCTGCAAATAAAACCGACAAAAACATGGACGTGTAATTTGGCATCTCCAGGAGCCGGATGGAACTGCGACCGTACCTCGGAGAAGTTCACTACTGAAAAGATATCAACAAGTTATCAGGAACGGCTGGTGGCCGCTTGTGGGTGAGAAGACTGCCATCTGGGAAAAACGTTTTTCCTGATAGAGATTTTTTTCTTTTTATCATAGTCAACGCAGCTTTTTTTCTATAGAAAAGAGACTGCAAAAGTTTTTGAGAACAACTGCGTTTCAACTGCTTCTCTTTCCTTAAAGTGCGGATATTAATTTCGTATTAGTTTTATTTCGTTACGAATTTAACTGCTGACTATCATGAAATTAAGTTTTTTTAATCATGTCTTAAAATAATAAAACTTTTTTATGCCTTTTCCGTTAATTTAATATAGTCCAGAGAAATATGAAAACTTAATTTTATTAATTGTTTTACAACATTAATTTTATAGTTTTATAATTTTAACTTATGATGGAATTAATATTATAATGAATTATTTTGAATTTATGATTGCAAATTGAATTTATAATTTATTATAATATTTATTTTATTGCTCATTATAATGTTTATTTATAATTCATAATAATATTAATTTTATAATTTACTCATATTAATTTTATTAATTCATGATTTAAATTATAAGCATGTTTACAAATTTTCTCCAGATTCAATTCAAGACTTAGCTGTTTTGAATTCCTTTTCATACATATTTTATGTATAGATGTCCTGTAATATATGTTTATATAGAATAAAGTAATTAAAACAGAAACTTAGTTGAACTTCTTCTAAACATTAAATTAGGCAATTCGTCTTAAATTATTTTAATAATATCTGACAGCGTAATTATGACAAATTCTTAATTTCCAATAGAAAACATTAATCACTTTTATTTTAATTTAAATGTTTCTCTAAAGACTTAATATAAGCAAAATATTTATTATATAACTAATCTAATTAAATAGAATGAAACAAATTCTATTAAAGTGATTTATTAAAATTTTTAAAAATTTACTAACAACTAAAATGGTTAACAAATTTGTAAAAACTAAGTCAAACATATAATGTAGTATTTTTCTTTATTTCTCAATTAAAATACAGGTGATAAAAATTGAAATTGTTTCAATATAAATCAAAATCCATATAAAGTTTACTATAATTTACCAATTTAGTAAAGAGAAAAAGGAACTTTTACGTATTAATTGATTAAATGAATTACAATGACGAAACGTTGAGTTTCATTATAGTTCGTAAGATGAAAAATCCTTGCTTGTTTTTAAGAAAATGTAATAAAATAAAATTAAAGATATTGTAATTTAGAAATAACATGTAAACTTAAAATTGAAAAAAAACCTAATTCCCCAAATTTAAGAAATAAATAATTAAATTATCATGATATAATAAATTTTTAAAATTAGATTTGATTAATAATCCTATTTAGTATATATGCTAAGCATATCTTTCAATTTCTCACTTAAGTTATATTATAAATTTTTACGATTAATAATTTTATTTAATTATTTATGATAAATTTGTTTCTTATAAAACTTTAACTGTTGAAATTGAACTTAGTGAAAGTTATCACACATTCAAAACAATTTTATTACGTATACAAAAGGGAATATTGGTAAATTATACTATTGCAGTATTATTATTGGTAATTATTATAATTATTCTAATAACCTATAAGTAAATCTAACAATGTAGTTTAAAAATATAGAAGAATTCCATGTATTATTCAAGAACACTAAAAAATTTAGAACCATTTGAAATATATCGACTGAATACGCAATTCATAAAATTTAAATTCTTATTAATGTGTATGCATTATGTTCGATATTGTTAATAAATTATTGCAATTATGTAAATACAATATGGTTATTTTCTAAAAACGTAAGGGAATTATTTTCTGTAACTAAATTTATAACATTATTTTTATCAAGGAATTAATAAATTTATTTCTAAAATTTTTTAGCTTAATGATCATCACTTAAGAATATTACAAATTGTAGATGTATTGTAGATTAAGGAATTGCAATAACAGATTGCATTAATATAATTTTGGAAAAATATTAGAAATAAGAACGAAGTTTTTCAAATATTCTTATAAGTGACATATATCATCAAGAGTAATTCTTAAAAAATGTGTATTCTTCTCTAAATATAACTGATTGCTTAAACGAATTCTATCACTTCCACAACGTGATTATTTGAAGCATGAAAACTCTAATGAAAAATTACCAAAAATGAAAAAAAATTAAATGCCAATTTTCCGTATCATTCTTAATCTTTTCGATCCTATCATCATTTTCATATCATTTTATATGATACAAAATATGCTGTCTTTAAATCAGGTCTTTTAGGGACAGCATATTTTGTATCAAATTAAATTTCCAGTCAAATGAAAAAGGTTTCGCATGAACTTAAATTGTATGTGGTAGGGGGAAAAGAAAAATTACCATTACATTTAAGTAAATATCTGGATTTATTTAACATGTTTGGGATTCCCTATGTGCAAATAGTTTAAAATGGTTTTATGTTCGATCTTTAGCCTCTAGATGTTGCAACAACTGGATATATGCCGGTCATCTTAGGTCATTTCTATGATTTTATCCATATTTTGACCAGGAGCCTATTTGAGCGAGGTGCATCTTTAGCATAAAAAATAACTGAACTGAATCTATAAAATAAATATTGCACAAAACTGCCTGTTACAATATTGGGACCATAAACACCATCAACAGTTTTAACCATCCGGCATGCCTTTTAATCTTTACCAAAGAAAAACTAAAATGTTGTGAAATTTCTTTTTTACTTACTTTCTAAACACGTTGTAACTCCCAACTAAATGAATTAATTAAAAAACAGCAAAAGAGTTTTTTATTTCAAATTGTTACTAAACAACTATCATAAATCATAAATTATTTCATGCAGTACTTAATAACAATAACTACATCTATCTAGCTAAAAAAATAATGCATTTCTTTTCCCTCAAATAAATATTACGTTACATACAATGTGTACTCATCAATAAACTGTACTAGATGTTAAAAAAATTTAAAATCACAAAAAACTGCCTTGAAAGCTATTATCATGTTACTACAGAATATAGATTTTTAGATTTGAAATTATTTTATGACGAAAATCACCTAAGGTAAAATAGATGGCTATGATAACCCATCAAATAATTAAATTGATATAACTTAACGTATTTTAATATAATAATCCGGTAATAAATGAAGCTTCATTGTGATAATATAAATATAAGAAATACGGAATTATAAAACATCTAGGTGTGTTTTAAGTTTTGAGAGAATGTGGAGTTTTCATAACAAAAATCTATATTTCTTTATAATATATAAAAAAAATCAAGACATATGGTAACAAATATACCCACATTACAAAAACTAGTTTAAGTTTAAATTTTCTTTACTATTAAAATCTGTGCCATGTATGCATTACTTTTTCCTATTATTTTTGAATAATCCCACTATATAATAAATTAATAATTTATTAGAAATTATAAAATTTAGTGATTAGAATATATTAGTTTGGGGAAAAAGTTATCCATTATTTTTTCGGTAGACGTCTGTAGTGATCGCTATCTCGTGAGGTATCTATCAAACAATTTCAAATTTATGCTCATTGGAAAGGTGACATTTGACACTAAAATATTCTCTTGCGGTTTTTTGTTTGATTAATTCAGTTATGAGTACAAGGTTTTAAAAATGGAAGACAACAAACAGAAAATTCGATACATTTTCGTTTTTCTCTTGTAACGGCGAAAAAGATAGCCGGGTGGCTAAAATTGTGAAAGGTATTAATCGTCCTATATAAGACTGTAACAAACAGTTACGTACAATTTTTGTTTCGTCGATTCCGTTTGGGTATTTGGATGCTAAAGATGCACCTCGCATGGATACAACATCGTCGAGAATGTCCATAAAATATCAAAAATTTTCAAACTTGACAGCATGTCAGCAGTCGTAGCTTCGCACAAGACCTAAAAATCTACATGAAAACTGCTTTAAACCTTTTTACAAAGCGAATCTGAAAGAAGTTACAAAAAGTTCCCGTAAAAATAATGGATTTCTTTTTCCCCAAACTAATATATTAATTGAAATCTTCAAATGCCCAAAAAAACATTTATCTGATGAAAAAATCAGGAGACGAATTAATTATATATTTCTATAACATTATCATATAAGTGTATCCATAAAATATAAAAGAAGACCCAAAATGAAAAAAGCAGCTAGATTTAAGTCAAATAGTTATCATGGATCTCTTTTTTCTTTAGGGAAAAATCTGAAATCAATTAGAAATCATTTATTTATTCTTTTCAATGAAGAAATAAAAAAGAAATTTAATTAATAATCTCTGAAATATACACAAAAAATTTCCTAGAGAATACATTTTTATAACTAAATAATTTAATTTTTAATTATAGTATTTTGACTTAACAATAGACTATTGTGCTTGAATACATTAATATATCGAAGAAAATTTATTTAAATATAAATGAATTAGACTGAATTTAATTTCATTTAAGTTATGCACAGTTTTTTAAACTTTAATTTCAATTGCGTTTTTTTGTGTCTTCGATAAAAATTTGGATTAATATTAATTTATTTATTGTGTGAAACTGGATACTTTAAAATAAATACTCCATACCAGCAAAAAATTTCATTTTATTTGAAAAATTCGATTTTTTCATTGGATATTTTTAAAATTCTATTATTATTATGCATAGCTATTACGTAAATAGTTGATTACATAAAAATATAATTATATCAAAGACTGGAGTAGAAATTAGAAAACAATTTTCAATTAATTCAGTTTCATTTTAATTTAATTGGCATTTTCAAAAATCAATCACATGGAATGAAAGCATGCTTGAAAATGAGCATACAGAACACATTTTCCTATGAATATCATTGTTAAAAAGCTGATTTATTCTGATTAAATTATCTTAAAATAATCAAAATTTGTTGCTGGTTCAATGCTACAGAAAATTATTATCAAATTATTTCGACTTTTCAATTATCTAAGAAAAATTTATAATAAAAAGGATTTGATTGTAACTAAAATGCTTTCAATATTACATCTGAATTTTATATTGAATTTCGTTTTGATTAGAAACAAGTTTATAATGCATGAATCAGCCAATAGTTTTAAAAACATCTTTAATAAGAATATCTGAAATATTATTAACGTTGTTTGCCCAGAGGTTTAAAACAATTTCCTGTAATGTATAAATATTAATTTATGAAAATGTGAAAATTTACTTTTCCATTTAAGAAAATAAAAAATATTGAAAGAGTTTCACCTGAAGCTATAGTTTAAACACTTAAAAAATTTAACTCCTCATAAATAAGTTTTATCATAATAACGTAATACGAAGTCTTAATCAGGGATAGTTATGTTTAAATTAATTACAAACAGGCTATTTAAATTTAAAATGTAATATAGTCTTTATTTCAAATTAGTTTGTGACTATATTTTTATGTAAACATCTTTCCGTTCAGTTCTGCTTTTCTTTCTTGTGGAAAAATATTTGGCAAAGAAACAATAATATATATATATATATATATATATATATATATATATATATATATATAATATGTTGGGTCCAATAACAGGTAGTTTTAAATATGGCAAGAATTTTTGATAAATTTCAATAAAATTCCTAATTGCTAACAAAATCATATCAATAATAACCCGATTTGACATTTAAATTAGGACATAATAATATCACAAACTGCGAAAACTAAGCGTTATCCATATGATGAATTATTAACTGTTGATTCACTTCAGTTATTTTTGTACTTTTATTTCCATATTGATGATCTGTCGTAATCAAAATTCCCCAATTACATAGGAAACTTATCTTATTGATTTTTAATGAGGCTGTTTTTGGTTTATCAGAAATGATCTTTAATAAGCCACTTTATTTTAATTTTCTTTTATCCAGAAAATGTCGGACATTTCCTAACAGCTATGAAAACCCGCAAAGGTCGACTACATTAAACGACAGTGATTCAGATATTCTCAATTATTTATGATTATTATAAAGACTAAAGAGTGAATAATATCTTAATTTTAAATCTGAGAAATTTGAAAGCATACAACTTCCATTAAAATAATAAAAAGTAACACAAGTTTACAATAAATTTTATACAAAAAAAATATTATGTTTAAGAGCAATGAAATAAATTTTTTCAGTTCTTATTAGGCTTAAGAATTGATTTTATAATAAATAAACGTTATAAGTTAGTTTTCCTTTCATGAACTTCTTTAGAATGAAAGAATCTAATTTTAATTTATGTAAAGTGAGTTTCATTGACACCACAGATTTGAGAGTTTAAGAATCGAAAATCATTGTAAGACATTTATACACGCTATATATACTAATCATTGATAGTGAAATTTATTCAAGTTTTATAAAAGAAGGATTATGTGGAAAATTCCCAAGTACCAGCCCGACATATATGCATGCATAAAACAAGATTACTATCATTATGTTATGTTATTTAAAAGTTCCAGAGATAGAATCACGCTCTAAAACTCAGAATAATCTTTTCCTATCCCAAAATGCTTAGAATTATAGTAAAGGTAGAAAGAAAATTGATACCGTTTCTTTCCAAATAATTTTTGTAAAAGGAAACAATGGTAACTATAATCTTACTTTATGATATGTCTCACACACACACAATGTGCGGAATGTTAATCACAGGTTTATCGAAATTAATTTGGAAAAATTTAGTTAAATGAAGCTAAAGCTAAAATTTATCTTTTTGATATTAACTAAAAAATCAACATTGGAGTTGCAGATGTTAAAATACTTATTTATAAGAATTATAAGGAAAAACTGATTTATGAGAAAACCATTATTTTAAGATTCGATAAGCAGGAGCAATTGTAATGCTACGGATAATAATTGATTTTTAAGTATTAGTGAATCAAACTAGTAAAATTCTGTTCAGGTTTTCATTGTAAAGGAAAAACGTTTTCTGCAGTTTACAAAATAATTTCTCATTTGCAATATCCAAAACAGTTCCATGTTTTCACAAATGACTTTAATTCACCAATATTCAAAAGTTCAAATTGTTCTGTGAACATTTTTAAAATATGAATTATACAAGTAAATATGACCAAATTTCCTTTTCAAGTATCTTTTTATTGATCTAAATTAATTTTAAATAATTTAAATTTATGCTGTTATATTTATCTTTGTATTTGTGATTTCTAATGGAAGTAATTTACGATTTTTATTTCAGTGTAAATTTATGTTAATTGCAAATCAAAAATTAATGAAAATGTTTTGAGAAATATTCTCAAATATATTTTGAACAAGCAATAAAAGAATGTGCCCTTACAAAGAATATTAAAGAGAATATAGTTTTTATCTCTTCCACAAATTCTACAGAATCGCCTCAACAGTATCATCGACTCAAACTGAATCATTTTTTATACCGACTTTAAATTAACTCTGTTTTTGACAGAACATTGCAATTTTAAAAATTATTTATTTCATTTTCATTCACCTACCAGTAATATTTGTGTATACGGTTTTTATTTTGCATGCATTTGTTTCTTCATTAGTATAACTGTTATAATGAAAGGGAAATTCTTCATAAGGAATTAAAGCAAATTACTTTTTTCTAATCTTATTCTATGGCTACCTATTTTATTAGACTTATTTAAATCAAGAGTTTTTGTACTTTACAAAAAAACTGTATATAATGTACTTTAATTTTTTTATTTGTTTCATTCTTGTTATTAAGTATACATATTACAAAACATATTTCTTTAATTTGCACTTTTTAAATACCGTGTAATGTTTTGTAATATTTAAATTAATCTGTAATATTCAGTGTCTGATTCAATAATATAAATTTAAATTATAGTGCTTAAAGTATTGTGAGAAATATATTATCTTGTTTTTTTCATAAATGTAAATAATTTGCAAACTTCAAAATTTATTTCATTAACATTTTAACTTGAAACGTAGTTATGAAAACTATTTATAAATTACCAGCATGATTCCTTAAAATTTCTGAAAGAAAATGCGTAATATGCAAAATAGAAAGAAATATTTTTAATTGTTTTATTAAAATATTAATAATATTATATATAATTATATATTTTTTATAATATTAGTTATAATTTTTATTAAAATTAAAAAAATACTTTTTTCTAATTTTATGTTATTTATTATTGAGCTCCTTTTTTTAAAAAATCTACTAAGAGTATTGGAAAAAATTTATGAAATATTTTTGGACGTGACTATTCAATTTTATTTGAGAATTTTATAATATTCTTAATTATTGTTTGGGAAACCATCTCAAATAAAAACCATCAAATTATCATTTTTCCATTTCCGGTTTTCAAAGCTAAATTTAAACTTAAATTACGAAATTTATTTACTTAAATTAAAAGTAATAATTATATCTCATCTTCTGATATATTTATTACTTGCAATATTTTTGATGATTAATGCAAAACAACGTTCATTGTAATTAATTTAAATTTAGATGCTATAAATTAATTTTAAATGTTTAATAGTTTTAATAAAATTATCTTGTTTGGAGAGAACTCTATATTTATAGCTATATCTATAGCTGATTTTTATTTTACATTTTTTAAACTATAGAAGAAAGGCAAAAATAAATGTATAATTACTAAATAAAAAAACAATTACTGTTTAGTTAAAAAAAATCATTAGTTCTTCCGTACAAATTTCTAACTTACTAAAATCGTATTTTATAGTTTAAACATTATAATTTATTAAAGAAAAGTGATTTCTCAGTTCTAAGATATAAATGTAAGATACCTATATCCTTTAGAAGGTTTAAATAATTTCTTCTCTTAAATTGTGCCTTTAAAATAATAATAGACCATTTTTATCACGATCACTTAAATAAAAAGTGTTTCCAGTAAAATTCATGATGTGTTAAAAACATTGAATGTGTAAAATTAAGCAGTAGCTTAAATTATTTCTTTATTAAGTTGCAGTCATTTTTTGCTAATATCTAAGCTGATTACAAATAAGTTCCTTATATATATATATATATAATGAAATGATTATTAGAGTAAAAAGTTAATTAAGTAAATAAAAACAACAAAAATATTCTAATTAAAATATTTTTCTGCAAATGGTAACACATCAAGAGCTTATTTTTCGATTTTATTGAGAATCCACTTAACTGAAAGAAAACTATCTTTATGTATCTTAAAAATAAATTCACGATTTTTTAAGACATAAAGGATTTTCATGAAATTTTTGTTCCTTTTTCTAAAAAAACATATAATTGGATGCTTAGAGTTTCCCTCGGGATAAATGTTTCGATTACATATTTTATAAGGCAACATATATAGAAATGGTATCATATTTATTATTTCCAAGCGACATTTTATCTTATTACTTCTAAAAATTCCATGTCTCGTTCAATTTTTGTATGTCTTTATATTTAATAGATTTAAATAAAATTGTTTTATGCATATTTTTTATTCATATGTTTAGGTTATTTAAATCAAAACTATTTAATGTTGCCATAATTTAATTAGTACGACTTTTGAGAAAAAATGTTGGATTATTAAATTGGTTTGTCTTAAAATGAGCGCTTGAAAACAAGATTTCTTTACAACATAACCAAACAATAGTTTGAATTGCATTGTAATTAAATGGACGGATATTACTTTAACAGGAATTAAATTATTGTAATAACAATGTTTTAAAACTAGAAAAACGTGTTTTGTTTTATGAAAATCGATTAAATCCTGCAATCTTTGAATATATTCTTGTCGATAAAGTTACTACTGCAATCAATAGATAATAAGGTGTGTAATTTGAAATCTTAAAGAATGAACAAAAAATGTGAAACAAAATCTGTTATTCAAGTTTTACTTCTTAAATAACAGATTTTGTTTCATTTTTAAATTTTTTGATATTTTTTGTTAATAAAAAATGATTTCTAAGTCTTTTACAATTTTAAGATAGCTATATCTATTTTTTATGAAATAAAAATTATATTTTAATTTATTTAAATATTAAAATCACCATAATAGTCTTTGGCTGGTTAATGAGGAAAAATAATATGTTATTAATACTTATTTTATTATTTGACAAGAATTCAGGGTAAATTTACTTCTGAATTCATGTCGTTTCGTCATAATCAATGATTTCATACGTGTCTGTCTATGCATATCAAGCAACAATTTGTCTTATTAGGTAAATTTTTAGTTGAAACAGTCTGTGCGCTAGTTTTCAACAAAATATTATTATAAAAATATTACTATCTTAGTGATAAAGTTTTAATGATTTGATTATAACGCTACTGAGAAATGAATTCTGCATTACTGCTGTAAGGGTTTGTACTATTCAGTTTTATTCTTTCAATTTTATTTATGATTATAAATGCATATATACTATGACAGTTAGCGTTTTCTAAATTTTAGACCTTAAGTTTTATTTATAATTATACATGAATATATATGTCGAAAAAAAGGGATTAGGAAGAATCCCTTTTTTTCAATGTATTTATGCGTGTATAGAGGGAGAGAGAGAGAGAAAATACAGATTAACTTCTGAATTTTTAATTAAAATTCACTAAAACCAAGAGAATTTTGAATTTTGAGATAAATGGGGAACTGGCAAAAGTCATAAAAAATAGTCCCCTGCCTTTGTAATATTTGTTCAATATAATCTTTTAAATATATTTTTTGTGAAGTTGATAAATTAAGTTTTCCCTGATAATTGTATAATTTTGGAAATTATATCCTAAAAGGATATTGATATATATCATCAAAGCCACTGGTGATAACTATGAAATATAAAATCTTTGTAGTAAATATTATAACTTTAATAAGTCTTAAATATTACTTTTTTGAAGAATAATTTCAAATTTTTCACCATTATTTTTAATGTAATATATTCACTTAAATAAAAAAAAATCTACTTGATTAATTTGTGTACGTAAGCATATATGGGAGGAAACTATTTATTTCTAAAATTTCTAGAAATTACAATAGATATTTCTAGCATATGTGCTCCAAGCACATGTTCGGCATGTGAATTATGCAGCCTAATATGTGTTTCTAGTGCGACCTAACAGAATAAAATACAAAGAATTATTTCCATTAAGCTTATTTCACCGCATAAAAATGCTTCACAATCTAAGAAAGTGCCAAGCCTTGCTTTCCTGAATGTATAGAAACACATGTGGTTCTTTAACAAATCCGACAGGTGGCTCTGACAAAATAAGAGGACGTACATTTCTATTATTCTTTTGTTAGGTGAAAGAAAACATTTATTTTATAATCGCATACAAGTATAAGCAATGCGTTTGCTATTATCGAGCTTCGTAAAAACATCCTAAAATTATATTTATAGCAATTAAATTTTAAAATGTGATTATAATTAATACTAATTCTAATATATAATGAAGATTATATTTATCAATTTAATACATTCTTGTATTTGGTAATTAAATTTTGATAACTATTTATTTAAAGCCATATTTTAGGAAATTTTATATTTTTTCTGGTTTTAAGATTTTTTTCACGATTGCAATATTTAAAACTTACTTAATAAATTAAAATTATTGATTGGAATGTAATTTTAATTGAATTTGTAGAAGATTCTCCTAAAACTATTTATGAAACAAATAGTAATCATTTGCATTTATGAAATTTTACAATAAATATTGTATTTGAAATGTTTTTTCTACGAATTAAATAAGTTAACACTTTTTTCAATAAATTTTAAAGAAAGAAAGAAAACACTGGAAAAAATATTTTTAACAAAGTTACCAACGTCATTTGCTTGCAAATATTTTTCCAACTGTCTATTTCAAATGATTGGTAATCTGCTATACACAACAAATCATTTCGTACTTTTGAACCAGAATTTGACGAGTAGACATATGAGGTGCCCTTAACTTTATTATTCCATCCAACACCAGTGAAATTCGATAGGCTCTAATGGAGCTTTTACTCGTAATAACAATATAGAAGATAAGGAAGACTATGTATCTTTGGCTGAAGTAAGTACAAAACTCACTAATATGAATTTCTTGAACGATATCTTACCCAACTTGGCCACTATGACTCACAATACATTATAGCCACGAAGACAATATTTGAACTCCCATCATCGCAGAATGAAGAATAAACAGTGTTAAGATTATGTGTCTTATTATTAAAAATGTTTTCAATTTTGTCAGGATCGAAGTATTTTTTTATTATCAGGAATAAACTTGCTCATGGAGACTAATGTCATGCCTAATTTCCAAACAAAATATTTTATCTTTTGAAAAATCAAATTGTAATTAATATGTTGAAAATAAAATCAGTGAGAAAATGCAATTACGAATAAACTTGAATGTTATATATCTTTTTCTATATATAGATGATTTTAAAAAAATAATACTTATGTACATTTACATATGCTATTGAGTATAACCAACTTCAAGGAATCAACAAGCAACATTTAGTCCGTAATTGCCAACTTAGATTTCCAATTCCTGCTAATCAAACAAATATTATCACCTAAAATGTATCAAATAACATGTATTAACTAAAAATTTTTTAATTTAAAAAAAATATTTAAAAAAAATACCAGGAAAGGAATGTATATTTATTGAGATAATTTTTCATTGAATTATATAATATTTTCAGTTTTTCTGAAAAATTACTTATCATAGACAATCTGTGACCCACGTGCCTAAACATAGGATCATTTACTCAAGCGGTATATCTTTAATATCAGTAAAGAGAAAAATATTTACCTTGATAAAGAGGGGAGCGTATATTTAAATGGGGATGTGAGGGATATACGTCAAGAACAGACAACGCAGGAGATGTCCACGATTTCTAAAACAAACATGTTTTCAAGAAGGGTGAATGCTTATAAGTGAAGCGGTGTTTATTCTTTGGACCGGTTCATAGAGATATAAAATAGTCTCTAATCTAAGCTCATCATCCCCTTGTGAGGGAAAAGGAATCCGCAACAAGCTGTTTTTGTCTGCCTTATTTGAGTTACTGTTCAAACAACCCCCACACTCGTCTGGAAGAAGAGAAAACATAAAAGTATAAGGCTTATAGGGTAACAGTTGCAAGTGTTGTAGTGAATCCATTCACTTTGGTTTAACGATAGAGGAAAGCAAACTGATGCTCTTTGTATTATTTTAAGGTGTATTTTGAATTTAGGATTTAATATTATTTTTGAGTCTATCTCTGTAAAATAATATTGTAACTTTCTTTTAAAGGTACAAAATTCTTAATAAATAAGTTATAAGGACTTAAACATTTATTTAAATTATTTAGCATTTCAGTATTATAAATATGAGAAATTTAGGGTCTGAGAGATTGATTAATCTAGTAAACTATTATTTATTTCTTGATCTAAGAAATTCTTTAGTCCTTAAAATTCTAATATTAAGAAATTCTCATATGCCATACATTTTTTATACCATAAGTAATAATAGTTAACTAAGTGCAATATTTTAATGGGTTTCACATTTTCCTTCTAGTCGGTTTACAAAAAAAAAAAGAATTAGTTTTTTTTTTGTGTGTGTGTGTATGTGTAATTTTTAGAGTATATGTTTGATCCCCTTATTTGAAGTTGTTGAATACGAACCTTTTTGTTAAATGATTTGTATTAATTAATGATCTTGATTAAGCTGTAAAGTCATCACCTAAGTTTGAACACTTCTCAATAAGTTTTTACATCTTACTAATAGATAGATATTAGATTAATATTGTTGTGTTTCATATATAAATATCCAAACTGGCGCACAGATTTATTCTAAATATCTAAATACAATTCAATCTCTATGGAAGAATATCATAAACATTATTAAAGTTAATTAGATTTCTTTGACTCCTCATGCTGTATAATGTAATTGAAAAATACCATTTGCGGGATATTTTGTAATATATAACTATAGCATATATTTTTCACAAATGCTTTCATTAGAAAAGCGAAACAAATTCGTAAATTAAAACATGAACTTTAATCTATCGCATTGATATTTATATTTATTTCAGACGTGCAGATCGATTCTTAAAAATATATCATGAACTTAGATAAAATTGCTGCAGCAAGTACTAAATTAGTGTCATGTGAGTTAGTGATGTCTTCATCTGCACCACGAAAACATCCACAATCCAATCTAAAACGGTTACCATATAATATCCATAACCTTTAGACCACCCAGCACGCTGATTTTTTTCTCACTTATGGCGACAATGACTGTTGATGTAACATAGCTTTAAAAATACTAGCCAGGGGCTAGATGAGAAAACTTTTCTTTAAATGGAGCTGAGAATAATAAAAATTGCTGCTTACGGGATGCTTCAGGTACTAAAGCCTTCTACCAACAATCACTAAAGGCCACGGAGGCCTGGTTGGTTAGAATGACGTTCTCATTATCGGAAGGTAGTGAGATTGAATCTTGGTTTAAACGAAGATCCGTCGATTTCCTTAAAGACGGCTGGAACATGTTAACAAAATCGTGCTCACAGTGTCTTCCAAGTGAATGGTGCAGCTTGTCCTCTTTGGACCTTGCGCCACAAAACCCAACGAACAACAACAACAACCAAGTGAAATGATGCCTCTGGAAGTGGTAGGTCAAGTATGAGGGATTCTTCTGCTTGGTACTCACTCTTAAATTATGAAAACTCTCACCTGACTGTTTCTACTAACTATAGTAGAGCCCAACAAATGATTAGATACAGGAAAGCATGCTATTGCACCAAAAACCCCTAGACTCTGAGCACATGATGCAGGATTTCTACTGATTTTATTCTCAAATCATTTTTCTTCCTTTCTTAAGGTCTTAAACCTGCTCCGTCTCGACTTATAATACTGTAAGCTTCTTTGACATCACGTCATTCATTCATTACAAGAACCGCAATATTTGCAGACCATTTCCTTTGTACAAGATAAAATAAGGTACGTTGGGCGTTAATTCAAAGAATCTCTTCTTTCTATTTTTGTCAGTAATCGAGTAATATCCAAAGCTTCAAAATAGTATTCTGAATGCTTGGTTTCTTTTCCTAACCCAATTTAAATTCTTACGGCTTCTGGTTGAAAGAATTTCTAAAAGATCATGTTTATTAAAAAGTAATTATGAAGTTATCTGAACTGAAAGCTAGCACACACATTATAAGCCCTGTTGCTGATATTTCTTGAGAGTTTCTCCATGATGTTATTGAAGACGTGTTACTATAAACTTTGAACGTGTAATTAATGTCAATGGATTATTCTACAACTAAGTAAGTTTTGATAATAGTGAACCATTTATTGTCCTTCTTTACCCTCCACTATTACCTT
>JAPDSC010141843.1:0-18960 GCA_026290005.1 Latrodectus geometricus
ACACGGAATCATCAACAACCAACTCGCTTTCATAAAATTGATTGCGAGATGATTGTAAATACATCAATCGTAGCACTGCAGAGATTATGGTGAGCAATTCCACTCAATGCCGGCAGTGATTTCTCTATTCTTTAAAGAAATTGAGCGGAATTTCCTGAAATTGAAAGATTTCCCAATTTTATTTCCTTCCTAACTAATAATCCTTCAAGACTTCATGGACCAATGTGTTTATGGATGGAAGATGAACGAGTAGTTAAAAATGTTTCACTCTATGCCCAAATCGCATCATCGACCATGCTGTCTCAGAACTACTTTATAACTCTTTTACGGAGTTTCTTGGAATCTTATAAAACCAGGAAAAAGGCGGTAAATCGATGGCCGAGTGGGTCGGACATGCACCGTGATCAGCATGCGGATGTCCAGGGTGATTCGATAATTTGGCTCACTTTTGCCTCATAAAATGAAAGCATTTAACGCCAAAATGCGTCCTACGAGGAGAAGATTTCTGCCTGTAATGGCTTATTAAAAACAATCGAAAAGATGACTCGTTCAGGATTTTAATCCCCTTAATCTTTAGCATCTTCATATCCTGTTAAAATTACAACTTAATTTTAGAAGATGAGGTTGGTTAGGTTTTTTTATTATGGAAAATTTAAAATTTTCTCTGGAAATAAATCCAATAATTATTCTCTCATATTAATATTAGTTTGGGGAAAAAGAAATCCATTATTTTTAAGTGAACTTTATGTAACTTCTTTTGGATTCGCTTTGTAAAAAAGGTTTAAAACAGCTTTCATGTAGATTTTTAGGTCTTGTGCGTTACGACTGCTGACATGCGGTTAACTTCGATCATTTTTTATATTTTATAGACATTTTCGACGATGCTGTATCCACATGCGAGGTATATCTCTAACATCAAAAATACCCGAACGGAATTGACGAAACAAAAATTGTACGTAACTTGTTGTTATAGTCTCATATAGGACGAAATATTTAATTTATGTAATATTTTGATAGTTTAGATTTTCGACGATACTGTATCCACATGCGAGGTGCATCTCTAACATCAAAAATACCCGAACGGAATCGACGAAACAAAAATTGTACGTAATTGGTTGTTACAGTCTTATATAGGACGATAAACACCTTTCACAATTTTAGCCACCCGGCTATCTTTTTCGCCGTTACAAGAGAAAAACGAAAATGTATCGAATTTTCTGTTTGTGTCTTCCATTTTTAAAACCTTGTACTTGTAACCGAATTAATCAAACAAAAACCCGCGAGACGATATTTTAGTGTCAAATGTCACCTTTTTAACGAGCATAAATCTGAAATTGTTTGATAGATACCTCACGAGATATCGATCACTACAGACGTCTACCGAAAAAATAATGGATTTCTTTTTCCCCAATCTAATACTTCTCCATTTTGAATGTGCCAAAAATGTGTTTTTACATTTATATGAAACATAATTGTGCATGATTTATTCTTTGGGACTTGCGAATATGATTCATTTTTCTATATAAAATTATTGTTTGACAACTAAATTGGTAACTGAATTGTCATTGTTCTGCTCTTCAGTTCAACAGTTCAATAATTCGACTCCCACATCGTGCATGGATGGGAACCAATCGAAAACTATTTTAAACCATTTGTTATGGTCCAATGAGCTCTCATTTTGTCTCGTAGAAATTGTATCTCAATATTTGAATGTTGGCATTTGATATTGTGAGCTGTATCAACGAAATTTAATTTTTATTTTGTTTCATATTAAGAATTATTTCAGATTTAGTTATTTTAATTGTAGTTTCTATGTAAAAAGTTTTTTTCTGCTTAAACTATTGGAAATTCGAAACAAAGAATGTTTTTTCATTTGTAGTTTTTCCACATGGTATTGTTTGTCTCTATATTGCACCACTGCTTCCAATAAATTTTAGTGAAATATTTAAATAACTGAAAGTTATTTTACTAATATATTTAATTTTATAAAAATAATTTCGTGCAGGTTTGTTAATTGCATAACCCTTGATATGCATTCATAATTAATAAATAATTAATTAATTAATATAAATAACAATTTAAATTGATGAAGTTAGGATTTTGGAAAAATAAATACATTAATGAGAAAAATGTGGGTACCAGTTTGTGCAATTTGTTATGATAATCTTATCTTACTCCTTAACACCATATCATTGTATGCTATAATACTTTGTTTCAAAGAGATATTTGTAGTTATGCGTCACCCTTCTGGATGTAAAGCAGTGTACGAAAATTTGTTATTCTAATTTTATTTTAACCATCCCTTCTAAACTATCAAAATATTACATAAATTAAATATATAGTCCTAAATAATTTTCTAAAGCACTTTGTTTGCTGACGGGGGAGATAAATGGTTATTACTCTGGTCTACAGTTCAACAGGGCCTTAGTTCGACTCCCACCTTAATCATCGATATTTTTTGTGCTGGATCAAAATCCACTTTAAAGATTACACACTGCTATCCGATCAGAATATTCGTGAACAAAAAGTGACCACAGAGCGACTTCCCTCGCCAATTCCCTTTTTATTAACCTTTTTATTCGCTGTGATAATTTTTTTTCTGAACATAAATATTCATATATAAAATAAATTAAAAAAATATAAAAAAATCATGGCAAAAATAATAGTTGCTATGGCATTTTTTATTATTAAAAATTAATAAGTAAAAGTGCCTATAAATTTGACAACAAAATTACACTAGCACGAAGTTTTAAATTCCTGTATTGTAAATTATTTAATGTTACTAGCTAATATTTGACAACACTTATTCCTAGAAATGAAAACTATATCTTTTTTATTCCTATTTACTTAGGAAGATCATAAACTAGTCTGATTGCACTTTTATCAGCGACTATTACGCATTTTGGTGCAATAAACAGCTTCCTTCTTCAATCAGAATCAATTTGCCTGAAGCTGTGAATATGAAATCTGGATTATTTAGATGATTCATAAAAAAAAAAACTTTGCAGAATATGCTTAGATTTCGTCAAATAATTCTATATAAAAATACAACGAAAATATAAAGGAAACATTTTGAAAAATACAAAAAAAGGTTTCATCATTACAAAACACGTCTTCCATAAAAACGAGAAATTAATTCATTACTGAACCACCCGCTGATGTACAAAACGACTCCTTATTTCGCAACCTATATACAAGCCCGGTTATTTATAATTTTGTGAAATGATTTTTGGTCTCGAGGCTATGGAACCACCCCGGGATCAAGTAAATGACACTGATAAGTCATCATTATTATTATTATTTTTTTTTTTATGATTATTATTATTCGCTTCTGTCCCGATTTTTATCAGCGTGCGTCAGCCTTCGAAATATTTCGTAAAAACAAATTAATCTTATTTAAGTTGAAGAACAACTTCGAAATTTGTCTTGTATAAACTCACAGTTCGATGCTCATCTGGGTTCAAGAGACAAACGTGGTAAGTGGGGATATCCAATGAAAATGGGGCGGGGCTTTTCGTGTCGTTTCGAAGAATATTTTTACGGCTGCTTTGTGCTTGCTTCTTGTCAACATGATTACTTTTTTGTCACTAATCTTGTTCGATTAAGAAGCGAATCCCTTATTTTTTCCATCGCTTGATTAATGTCATTAAGTGCCAGATTTTGCGCAGGAAATAAACCGTGTCTAATGATGTGGAGAACTTTAAGACATAACCTGGGAACCAGACTTGATGTTCGGTTTCTTAGCTATAATTTTTGAATTGACCACCAGAGGTTGTTGTAGTCTGACAAAATTAAAGGAATTGTTTCAAAGGGATCATCTTTTCCAGTTCTTAGATTCTATTCTCTTATAATGAATGAATCCAAAATTTAACGATTTTAAAGTCGTTTTATGTCACATAAAATCATGATCATAATAAATTGCAAATCATTAAAACGTTGGTATGTGTTTTGATGCCACAAAAATTTAAGAAATGTGTATATATGTAAAAAAAAGGATTACTTTTTTCTACCAACTTCCAGTTCTACCGCTCTTAAAAAAAGGAATTTAAATAAGCTTTTTGCCATTAAGATGTCTTTGTTTATGTTATTGTGTCTAATGTTTTATAATTATTTCTAAAGTTTCGATTTATTTCTAACTTTATATTTTACTGCGGTGAATGTGTACTCTAATCACATTATTTTGTTTTCAAAAGTTTTTGCTTGTGGCGCCAGTTTCTGCGTTTTAATTCTTACATAAAAATTGTTTTGGGATACTTGAAATTTTTGCCAATCCTATACAATACAATTTTATTGGTTAGTATTTTTAGGCACATTAATGTATCTCATTTTTTTTCGTTGATATAAAATTAAGATCCATTTAAATTTTCTAAATTATTTAAATTTTTGTTCTCGTTTGCTTTATTTTTGTTGGATTTTATTTAATTGCGGTTACATAAACAACTTTTTAATTCTTGCAATTTATTAATTTTAAAATGTCTTATATCTTACAGCGAGTATCATTGTATTTATTCTGTTAAATGTCCCTTACTATAAATATTATTATTTTAATAATGGCTGACACTGGGTAATTAACCTCTTCGACACAACAAGGCCAGAAATTGCTATTCATTTATCGTTATCCGGTGGGCACCTGTGCACCAAGAACGGAGGCGAGTAGCATTACTCACGTCATACTACCACAAAACTGTTTAGAGGGAGGGCCACATTCATACATACATCTCAAATAAGGACAAGAAACACAGGGAAAGAGCATCCATGCCCGAGCCACGAATCAAATCTAGGTCCTTTCCATCCGTAGTCAGATACGCTGACCATTAGACAGAGTAGGCGGCACTATAAATATTATGTAGTTTGGTTAATCAAACTTCAATATAAATCACTGATTCTGCTTTCTGTTTCTCTCTCACTCCATAATTTCTTTTACTCGATATTTGATTACAGTTAAGGCCCCAAAATTTTATTTGAACCATGAAAACATCTCTTTAAATTTTATACAAAAATAATACTTTTTCATAAATCTGTGTAAAATAAACATCATTTTATTGCACATAGTTATTATATTATTTGAACATTAACTTACAATAAATTAATTTAATTATATTAAATTTTATGTTAGGTGTAAATAAAATCACTCAAGATAAAAAATCACTATTAAATTATCTATAGTATTTCGGGTCCCAAATAGGCGATGTTGAGTAAAGATTTCTTCCCGTTGAAGATCATGGAGATATCTGATTTTTTCTCCAACGGTTCACGATAAAGACACTAAAAGGGTTAAGGCCCAACCAAACAGCGCGGTTTGCGGTTAGAGTAGCATCTTGATCTCGCGCAGGACGTTCGGGTATGTGAGTCACGTAGAAGGAAATGCAAACGAACTGCCGCCAGAGTGACACATTTAGGTAGGGAGCTGACGATCCTGCTTATTATTATTTATGTCTTCTCCTTTTTCCGAGAAGGCGGAGGGGGAGTACAGCTGATGACCCTTAAATGATTAAGATAAAGCGATGTTGTTCGGATTCAATGATTGCCGGGCATGTTGTGGAATCTTGAATGCACAGGTAAGGATTCCCTCTTTATCGCAGTACACCAAGCATTAAAGCTCTTCCTTCAAGATTTTTTCTTCTTCTTCTTTTATTTGTTTATTTTTAGATCGCCGTGGCTGTGCCTCTCTTGTCCTGCTTAATTAAGTCTTGTTTCCAGATCTGTACGCTGGTTGGTGGTCTGTAAATGTGTGAAATCGGGAGAGCTTCGTTCCTGGAATTATCTTCTTTTCCCGAATTCCGGAGAGTGTCGTTAAGCCTCAGATCTCTGAAAAAAAATCCTCACTTGTTTTAATCTAAAGAATTTGTCTAAACGACTTTTACGTTTTACCAACTTGTTGTCCAAAAGGACTTCTGATAATTAACTTCTTAGGAAGCTGTCTTTAGTTTCGAAATAGCTATTAAATCAGTCCATAAGGATCACATGCTGTAGCCATGCATGTTCTACAGGAATATGCAGAGTATTTTCCCATCACCCTTACCCATTAAGAATACAAGGATTGGAATTATTTTATTATAATCACGTATATTTTGAATTAAGTAATTAATTTGTGCCAAGCTTCCTCTATTAGATAATTATCAATGAATACTAATAAAAGTGAGTCATGACTATTAATGTGTTTGTAAGAAAATTTAAATTAGATTTTGATATGTTGAAAGACAGCAATTGTAACCTTGGACAAAACGTCCAAGGTTTGTCGAAAACAGAATTTACTCTCACCAACGACACGAACATAAAATTTGATTTTTTAATTTATTGATAGTAAATTAGTCTGAAATAAATAAATTGAAATAATATTTTTTAACATCAATAGAATTTGCATTAAAAATTTCATCGAAGAGCTTTTATTTCTATTTTTTAAAAGGCAAATTATTTCTTATTCAAGCTAACAAAGCAACTTGTCCTTTATATATATATATATATATATATGCATGCAAAATTGATTGGCATCAGGATAATGTTATGTTTTTGCCGTTAATAATTCAAACGATCATTTCATTTATTTATTCATCTATTGGTTGATACTAAAGATAAGAATAAGAGAGAGATAGTAGTGAAAAGGATACTAAATGACATAGAATTGAAGATGTAACTTTAAATACTCATGAATTGGCATAGTTTGTGACAGTTATTATGAAAATACCAGATTATCATTGCCTTCAAACTTTCTTAATCTTATTAATGCATATTAAGCTTTACTTAAATTATTTAACAACATATTAAGATTAATATTTGTTTTTAATTTTTTATCAGAAATAATTTAGACTTTAAGCGGATTTATTTTGGAAAAATGATATTAGTACCAAAAGAGTACCCTTCAAATGACAAGATGACAGAAGATATACTCTTGTATTCTATAACATGATTTTATTCTATAATTATGCAGACATTTTGTGCAATTTTTATTGATCAAAATTTAAAAAATAAAATATCTACAGTAGATATAATTTGTATAGATTTCATAATGGAAAATCAAGGAAACTATATGAATTTAACTTTATTTTAAAAAAAAGTAATTTTCCCATTTATAATATAGAATTTTATCAATTTGTTGAATCATTCCTGCTTTGAATTTGGATATTTGTAAAGGTTTGCGATCCACTTTAAGCTATAAATCCTGTTCAAAGTAGCAACCATGGGCAAAAAATGATAATTGAACGACAACAAACTAAATTTTTCTAATTGTTTAAGGTATATTTGAAGCTTTCTGTAATAGGCATACCTTTAATGACTAACTCGCTCAGTTGTGAATACCAATAGATTGCAGCTAATATTTAAAATTGCTTTATGTTTAAATATCACAAACAATGCGTTTTTTTTTTTATTGTTTTTATCTCATAAGTAAAAAGAAAAATGCTGAAAAGCTAATTCACTTTTCTCTTAATATTTACCTTAAAAGTTTTTCTTAATACAGCAATAGAAATCCAAAAATTAAAAAAAAAAAAAATCTTGGAAGCAGGTAAGTTGTAGCTGGTAGGGACGGTGAGGGGGTGGTGCAGCATGTTTGGTTAGATTAGTTTCTAAGCTTCACGGGTGGGACAGTATAAGTAGGAAGTTTGCCATCAGAATGTCTCCACCCCCCACGGGGCCTGCGTCTCTTGCTCTTTTGCTTTTCCTTCTATCCGAAATATTTTTGTCTCTTTTTTTCTTTCCATTTGCAGTGTCGGCTCTCGTGTTGCGTTATGGAAAGTAACTGTCATCCTGTAGTTAAAATATCGCGCATGCGTCCTGATTATTTCAGCCCATTAACCCAGATGAGAAAAAGAAGAAAAAAAAGTGTTGATTTCAAATTTACGAACTGTTCCCTCGCTGCGCCATTTTGAAAATTCGCGTCACGAATTAAAATGGAGTGGCTGGTATCACACACATAGAAAGAAAAAAAAAATGTTTGGCAAATTGGGAAGTAATTCAGATTGAGCAAGTTCCTTTTTTTTTTAATTCTCGAATGATATTTATTCGTCTGCCTTCTGAGAATAAAAGAGAAATCCTTATGAATCCACCTTTTGGAAAGTTATGTCAACAAGTGTATTCGAAGATTGGGATTCTTGTTGGGTCAAAATATCTTGCTCTACGGGGTGGCTTCTGTGGCGTCACTCCGATATGGAAATATAAGCATTTCATCAGCAGAATCTGCCATGCTTATGAAATTTTGATGAGGTTTTATGGTGTCTTTCAACAATAAGCTTATTAATGCCAGTGGATATTTAATATGCTACATGCTGCTCTTCTCAAGTGAGTCTGGAGGAAAATGATGCTACTGATTTGAAACGAAAAGGCAACTGTCACCATTTGAAAAAAAAAAATAATAAAGAACTTTTTTTATATATTTAATCTTCTATCGTCCTGGAATCTATTTTGTCATTGTAAACTGAAGCCGAATATGAATTATATATGTTTGAATTTTTGCGAATTAGTTACATTTTATTCAACGATGCTGAAAATATTATCATTTGAATATCTTCGGAGGTTGGTAGTTCGTTGAAACTTGAAAAAATTTGGCATTTGAAATGGTTTACATTGCATTGACAAAACTTTCAATCAAAACCTTTTCTCCATTCTGTTACAGAAGGATTATTATATATGCTTATAATAGAATTTTATTCTAGAAATTGTAGATATTTTGACAACCATAAATTTACACTTTCAAATAGGGGTTTGGATACAAATATAAATTAAATTTTATAATTTACTTGATTGAAAGTTCCTTCTATACAATAATACGCATATATATATATATAATATACACCCTCATCACACAATTATCATTATAAATTAGTTTTATACCGATATTATATAACACTATTATGTTAAGAAATCATACTGTTATGCTTATTGTTTATGATATTGTTTTAATAGTTCAGATTATTTTTTTTTAATTTCTACTAATGCACTGTATTGTTCCTAAATTTATTCTTAACTTTTTTAGGCATATTTTTTTTTTCATTTACTTTTTTTTTTAAAGAATTATTCTTTAAAATTTCTTGTTTTGATAAAGGGAATCGTAAGATTCGAAAGAAGAAATGCCTCTAAAAGGACCATATCAACTAAATTATAGCTTATCGCAAGTTATGCAGATGATGTATTGTGTACAACTGGGACTTATCGGAACCTGTCTCACAATGTTTTTATCTGAAAAATTATGCGCATTTGTTATTATAAACGGCGATGTGGTATAGAGTCCAAATTGTTTCAGAAACTGTTGGCGGCACGTGGCAAAGTTTAATTTTATAGTCAAGCGGCTTTGTTTTCCCGATGTAGATTTGTATTTGAGAGCAATATATTAAGCATTTTTGACAAATAAAAACATTTTTCCATTGAAACATTTGGAAATAAAAAAAATGGAAAAAGCTCAACATTTAAACGTTTCCGTCGTGTCGAAAATTTCAGTATGATACAATGGACCGTAAAAATACTTTCCTGTATTGTCCAGTTTCAAACTTATATTTTTAAAATTATGCATGTGGAATTAGTGCAGTACATACTATTATTCTTTATTATAGAAAGATTTATTTCGTATTGTATTATCTAAGTAGATATAATCTTTAAAGTGTTATTATAAAAAGCGGCCTTTTGTCTTTTTGAAAAATAATAAGTAGCTCGAAATTTGTGCATTTTTATTATTCATATTTTTTATGAGTTACATTTTGGTTGCCATAAAGTGGAAAGTGACATTAAAGTTCTTTTCTGTTTCAATTTTATGTAAAATGATTTGTACTTGCTTCATCAATAAATCATTTTGTATAGCAGTATTTTGAATAAGACATTTTTCTAGATTATTTTCCAAGTTGATGCACAATTTGCTAAGGAATAATTTTACTGTTCTTTTAAATTCAGATCATTTTAAATTCAAATGTTCACTGAATGGCTTAATTTCGTAAGGAATTCGAATGGGATTGTTTTTCATTGATATGTTTGCTGAGATACGATTATGCAAGAGCCATATTTAAAATACAAATCTGGGTTTAAAAAAAATTCATGTCCAACTTTAAAAAGATAAGTTTGCTTTTATTTTATTTATTTTTTATCGAACTGTTATTAATCGGCTGATTTAATTTTTTTTTTGTTTTGTTTGTTGTTCTACGATAAATTTTTGTATACGATGGTTTATCACACCAATTTTGATCTACCATTAAATGTAGATTTAGAATCAATTATTACAATCTGTGACGTTCGAGGTGGGAATTGAACCCATTAACTGTTGAACTGAACGCTAAATATGTCTGCATAAATTAAAAAAATTCTTCAACTCCTAAGAAAGTTATCGAATGACTATTCAAGAAATGAAATTTAAACTTTAAAACTTTTTTGTTTTTAATTCTGTTAAAAAATTGTATTAAATGCGTAAGCATTTTTAACTTGTTATGAATAGTATAAAAATAATAAAACTACATTATTTCACAAAAAAAGGAAGACGAGTTAACGACGACTGTGTGAAAACAACAAATTACAAATTCTTTCGTATTAACTAGATGAACTTTTTGTGTTTCGAGTAGAATATTTTTTTTTTATTACTAGATCTTTAAAAAGAAATCAGGAAGATAGATTGGATAGCGACGCCTAATATTTCGCCTTACAAAATTCTTTAGAAAAATTAACCTCAAAACATAGTTCTTATTCTTTAACAACATTCTAATTATTGTCGTTGAAATAGCTTACAATCACTGAGTACAATTAAAGATTTTATTTTTGCTGTTGTTTTCTAGTTAATGATTTGAATTATATTTTCAAGTTATTTTTTCTGATTTTTTTCAATCAAAAAATGTTGACCTTCTGCTGGGTATTTATGAGTTGAATAACTATTTTCTTGTTTTTGCCCCAATATTTTTTTAACAATCTATGATGAATATGCATGTGACCCCATTTCTTAAACGTAAAATATGTAGTTTTGTATTATTTAAAATATTCTTTAATCTATAAATATAAAATGAACGACTTCTTCATCGTTTGGAAAATTTTCTTTTAGATTTAATTACTTATATGAAAAGAAAGTGATACGTTTATATTGTTTTTATTTCTACTTTCTTCATTTAAAACTATTGCAACAATAACAGTTAAAAAATTGTTCATAACTATTTTATTAAAAGGAGAATTTTAATTTGATGTTGCCATCAATCAGATATTCGGAGTTCAATGTGTTTGTTATATTTTTTCCTTTCAATTTTGAATTATTTAACTAAGTCATTTAATAATTTTGACTCTTTATTTTTGTGAATATAATTTTTCTGTCACGTTAGTTTAGAAAAGAGTTGTGTGCAAATAAAGCTAAATATCAATTAAAATTTTTTTCATTTCTTAAATTTTTGGGCTGAAATCTAATTGAAAAGACAGAAGGAAGAAAATATCGTCATTAATATTACTTTTTTTAAAAATTTATAGCGCCCTCTGATGGATATTTGTTGCGAACAGTGATGTTAGTATCACCAGATTGATTTTGCTATTCCTAACTCTGATTATGATTTAAAAATTTATTGAAAATGTTTTTCTAATATATTAAAATGTTTTTTACATATTTTTAAAGTTCCGTTTTATTATATTTCAAAGCTTTATGGAAATATGTTTGTTCAAAATTGGATTGCTTACAAAATATTTTGCAATGCATCGTCAATTTACTTTATTCTAAAATAACAAAAGGCATTTTAATTGTTTGCTATTTACGTTTAGAGAATGATATTCTATTTTAAAGTAACAAAACAGTATCTCATTTCTTCTAAAATTAAAAGGATTAACTAAAAAAGACTTAATTCTAGTGGAACCATTTTTTTTTCCTCGAATGATGATTTTATTTTATGCAACGAAGGAAGACGAAATGGTTACAACAAAGTGATTCCTTCTTCGTGATAAATTTCTTTGTTTCCTTTGGCGCGGAAAAAGGGAAAAGGACAATCTGCGTTGACATCACCTTTGCCTCAAGCTGTTCGAAAATAATGCACATGAACTTATTCAAAGAATAGAGGAAATAAAGAATATGAAATAAAAAAAATTTGAAAAAAAAATTTTTTTTTTCTCTGTTTAAAAACCAGCAGCATCATAGTCGTAAAACGACAGGGGTACCTGCAGAAGGGTGTGCGACACTTTTACAAATGTAAACCCACCTTTTGAATACGTTTAATGCCCAGATAAAATGCGAGAACACGCCCGACGGCTTGCTGTTACTATGGCAACCCATCCGAACTCAGTACCAACTCCACCTCAAAAGCCTACACCACGACGTGCGCGTTGTCGTTATTAAACGTTTACAGCTACATACGTTGCGTAACATTTCACACAATGGCAAAAGACCTTTTCCTCTCCTTATGTTGTATCTTTGACATCCCCCCCTTTCCCGACACCCCCTCTTTATTATTTCGCCATTATAGCATTAATGGAATTTCTTGCCGAGTCCTTTTAATGACGGTTTGAAATCAAGTTCCCATAAAACTGGTGATCCTATTGTTAAGACCCGAGCATAACGAAAAAAAAAAAAAATCTCGGTTGAAGGTTTGCACATTTTTGAAATATTTTTCTAAATATCATTCATGCAAACATATGTTTCTTATTTATTTTGCGAGGGGGAGGAAAAGGGGGATGGGTAGAAAAGACATAAAACGACAGTCATTAAAATAGTTTTAATGGAATTTGACCCGCTAGGTAGTGCTCTTTTATTATGACGAAGCTCTCTTCGACTTTATTTTTTTTTTTCCCCTTCCATTTTTATTTAATTCCGCCCAATGTCAGCTTTAGACGACTGTAGGGAGGTTAAAAAAAGGTTTTATTAATGATTCGATATAAACTCACTTTTAACGTCGTGAAAGTTTTAATGTTTTGGCACAAATAGCTTTCTGAAGAGTATAACAAAAGAAAAAAAAACTACAAATGCATTGTGGGTATAAGTTTTGATAACCCCATCGGGTGGGAAAGATATAAAACTGAAGTCTTACATTTTATTTATTTAAAAAAGAAAAAAAAATTAATTTTTTGTAGCTTTATTTTGTTTAATTTCTCCCTCTTTTTATAATATGCTTAGTCGAAGCGTCTTTAATAAAAATATATTGAAAGTGTTAAATTATAATTTAACGCAAAGTTTCTTATAAGAAAAAACGTGGAAATATTTTTCATGGGAAAATATTTATAAAATTTGAAGTTCATTGCACATTTAAGAAAAATCCTACCCTCCACAATCAATAAATCAATTTGTATAATAATTGAAAATAATTAAATAATAAATAATAAAATATTTTACACATAATTTGTATGAATCCCAAATTCAGTCTTTATATTCGTTTTCGTTTCATGTAGACCCTACTTTCTACATTGGCAAACTGGTTCATATTTTATTCATGTTTATCATTTTACTAATTTATAACTTGCATCAAATTTATTGTTAGAAAACTACCAGCTGAAATATGATTTAAGAAACTAACTTGCGTGTTTAGCCTTTGTTCGAAAACTGAAATAGGCAAAATTAGAATTTTCTTAAATACACATAACAAAACTATTCGATCAGAAAACAATTTTGAACAATTAAAAAATTTTTGAGCAGTGTTTCCTGCAACCTATAATAAATTAAATTAAACAAGATTAAATAAAAAAAAAACTCATAAAATGAGATTCCTATAATTAAGAATACATAAAAAATTTTTCATGGAAATTTAATATAATGTCTTGAGTTTACGAGGATTCGGAATTTACTTTTCTCAATTCTAATAACTATTTTAACTGGCTAGAATTGTATTTTAACTAAATTTTTAAATTTAAATAGTTAAAAAATGTTTTTGATTAAAAAAAATTGTATTTCATCAGTTAAAATATATCCTTGCATTTTAAAGATGTAATTTTTAAGGGCTTAGAAATCAAGAGAGAAATTATACATTTGAATTTAAGCTACGGTTGCAGTTACAACTGCAAATCCACAAGCATTTGATCGATATTATATCTGTCCTCATTCGAGTCTAAACCCACACCATTATAATTAATCTCCTTCAATGCCTATAATTGGCGAATTATGTTTGATCGCCAACTGCTTAATGGATTATATCAGCAATGCATACATCGGTATATTTAGGCGCATATTGCATCCAATAATTTTGAATAATTTAATTCGAGAGGTTCAGTTACTAATTTAAAACTAAGACTGGATGGGTTTCGAAAAGACATATTAGACCTCTAAATCATACTTAAATTTATCTCCAAGATTAACAATTTAAAATCAATGGTAACTGGTTTTTACCTTATTTTGTTATTCATCTTGTATAGTTCGCATATAAACGCAATTTTTTGTTTAAGATGTTTGTGAAATAAATAAGTGTTGCATTTAAAGTATATCATGTATAGTATTGGTGCTGCTTGTCCATTTTTGGACCATGCGCCACAAAACCCAACCAACCAAGTGAATCACGTATGGAAATGGTTAAGCAATATTTTTTGAATATTGGCAAACCCAGTTAAATGTTTTGCTAAAAGTTCTTTCGGATTAAAAATTAGTCTCATTTGCTAAATTTCAATTTATTCATTAAATAATTATAATGGTTCGGAATACTCAAAAAATATAACCTTGGTTGAGTTAAAGAACGAAAACCAAACCAAATCAATTTTTTTTAAATCTCAGTTTTCGCATTTTACGGTTTTAATATATTATAGAAATATATATAATACCTGTTCCTTGTATAAAATATGTTAAATGAAATAATGCGATTCAACTACATTAAATGATAAAACGCGTCCATTAGATGTAACGCGTATAAAAATATATCAGATTCACCAAATACTTGTTGCCAATCGGATTTACACTGGATAAGTAGGGTTGACGGCGTATATCAGAGATGAATAAAAGAATCTGCAAAGGTACTTTATAGTTAGCAACTCCAACAGAAGGGGAGGAAACAGTTAATCGGAAATCTCAAACGAGTGTAGCAGGGGTTCTTGCCGCCAAACAAATACGACTAAAATCCCTTTGAGAAGAGTTGGGATGGTTTCATTTCATTTTTGCTGGTCTTCAATCAAATTCGGTGGAATGCTCCGATCCACAAAAGGAGCTGCAGAAGTAAGCTCATTTCTTAGATTTCCGGGAGAAGGAAAGTGTTCGATTTCGCTTTTTTTGCCATTGGCGAAAGGGGATGGAGTTTTCAAGGTCAAGTTGGGGCCCCGGAATGTTGAGTATTCCCCCCTCAGCAAAAGGGGGAAGGTCCCGTTCCTAGAAATTGGCTGCTACTGTAACCACGATTTTGTAGATTAACTTTCACCCTCCATTTCTTTTTTTTATTTTCTTATTTTTTTATGGACCCTGAAAGTGACCTCAGGGGTTGGGGTTGAGTTGTTCCTTTTTATAGTTTACATTTACTGACAAATGAGTTAAAAATACTGACTGGGGAAACCAACAGAATAACAGTGATAAATGGAGAGAATTTTTTTTTCTTAAATATTTTAATTGCTATCATTAATAGTTATTCAGTTTTTTTTTTTGCTAAAATACTTTTGCTATTTTGGAATTGTTATATATATTTGATATGTTGTTAAATTTTCCATGTAAGCAAAGAGTCTAGTAAAAAGCAAAAAATAATATAAGCAAACAATCTGAAATCTCATGGAAAGTTAAAATAAATTAAAAAATGTTTTATTTTTTAATTTATGCAGAGATTTTATATGGTTTATCCGAAATAGTACTGTATATGGTTTGACCTATGTTGCTTGTCACTAAGGTATCGCTTGCTTAAATCGCGAATGATCAGTTAAAAATTTTTACCTTCTGTCCAACAGCTCTTTGATTCAATTCCTATCTTGAGCATGGATGTTAGTGATGTGGAATCCATCAAAAAAATACATGTCTGTCGAATTAGAACTCAAATGCTAAAAGCAACAATTTAGAAACTAACAAACCCAGTTAACGAAAAAATTTCTGGAGCTAGATTTTTCTAAAGTGCTCTTATTTTACCGAGGGAAAACCATATATGCATGTTCCGAAAAAAAAATTCAAATATAACGTTACTATTTTATCGCGCAACAAGTATTTAGTTGTCCTTGAATGGCAACAATAACAGACAATAAGTCGTACTCTAGCTACCATGAAGAGAACAACTAAAATACTATATTTTCGAATTTGTTGTAAAACAATGTGTTCTGCCATTGACAACAATGAGCGAGCCGGCATTATTTTTCTTTCAAGAACAATTACAACCACAATCAAATATCATAAACCATTTTTATTTTGTGGACATTCCCCTTTTTTACTGTATTTTTTTACATATGTACTAAAACAGTTTCTCCTCCTTTTACAAATTACTGGCCCGGTACTAAATTTGAGATGAAACAACATCCAGCGTAGAACTGTCTTCCTGTGAGGATCTCGCCATCTGGGCAGCCAACCCTCCCGTTGCCATCCTTTTTATAATATCTGGATACTGAAGGTAGAAATATAAAAGGATAGAACACTGCATCTTAGACAATAATGACCCTTCCCCACCTTATGCCGGGAACAGGGAGAAAGAGTAGTCTTCAGGATTAAGCTGCTGGACTGTCAGAATTGGCATCTTATCGATCATTGGCGTTTGTTTTTTTCTCACTTACCAATTACGATTAAAATTATTTAAAGAACTCAGAAAATAATTCTAAATTCTGAACGTAATTTTAATTTTTGACCCTTCTTATTACTAATAAAATACGCTCAAATAATTTTGTGTGTATTTGCAAAATATAAATATTCTTTCAATGATGGAATTAGTTAAAGTAGGATGAAAATTCAATAATTTAATATTTTGTGAGTAAACCAGTAAATATTTAGCACAAATTTTTTTCATTAGAATTAATTTTTTTTTAATTAAAAGTTTGATATTTCGAAATATTGTTCCTCATAAATAGTAGTTTCTCAACCATTTATACACACAAAAATCTTCACTAAATTTCTAAAGATAAAAGATATAGAAAACATTTTTAAAAAGACTTTGCTATAATTTCCTTTATGATGACGATTAAGATTATCAACTAATATGTTATTGTGTTTCCTTATCAGTTACTTATCATTGAAAATTTATCATAAATATCCACTCATCTTAAATATGCTTGATTATATTTTGGAGGAGTACTAACTATTTCTAATACCAGTTGTGGTAGATGAATAGTTAATGTCCAATCTTTAATTCAACAGTTTGTGGGTATGATATGTAGTTTGGGCTATGGATATTGGTAGTTGTCCGGAAAACACTTAATCGAAACGGGGCGTATAAAGTTTTATTTCCAGGTGATCGAAAAATAATCCTAGGAGAAGGAATAAACCAGATCATTATTTCTAACAAACTCCTTTAGAAGTCTGACATTAAAGGGAAATATTGTTATAGAAAAAAATTGGAAAATTATTGAGCGGATTTAATTTGATATTTTTAGTTTCATTTTAACTAAACTATGAAAAAAGAAAAAATAAGCCAAATTACAAAATATCTAAATATTATAACCTTCCAAAAACTGATTCCTTTCATTATTTTTTAAATCTTAGAAACAAAATATAAACTATTTTTATACTAATTAATTGTTCTTTCTTTGGCAATCGTAAATATAATTTTATAATATTATTAATAATTTGCATATTTTAAAATTTTATATTAAAATTTTATTAAATTTAAATATTTTTTCATACTACCTTTCTTAGAAATTGACTGTAACAGTCTCAAGTAATTCGAACACATCAGGTGATGTATTTATTGGTCATATTCAAAGATTTACATGTGGAATTTTATTCGATGGATTGTGCAAGAATGCGCCAAGTTGGCGGGGTATTCCAAAGCATCCGGCAACCCGAGAAAGCGAGGTTTGTGGCGTCCACAGGTCGTTCTTTTCTTGAGTTGGGAGCATTAAGAAAATTACAGATTACCTCCCAGATTACCCCATGCAAACGCTTTGACTGATCTGTCTTTGAGTGGGGCGGGCAACTGAAATTTGTTGGGGTATCAAAACGGGTAGAGGGGTAAGGAATGGCATTAAAAGCGGGGAGGGGGAAAAGCTTGTTGTTCAATTGCCCCTCTTCCCTTGTTCTTATGATTTTGTAGCGGACAGAAATTACAAAGCGATTATTCCTTGCCGGCATGTTTTTATTCCGTGATTTTCTTGTACTACTGTGGCTACTAACTTCTGGTTGAATGTGATGGTATTATTAGTTTCTTTACTGTTTTTAAGTTTCCTTACCCCTTTTCCCCCCTTTATTTTCACCTTTTCCATTCTCATGGAAGTTGTTTTGTTTGCCTGGCAACTTTGTTAAATCTTTCTTTACAAGATTTCAAATGTTTCTTATTTGTTAGCCAATTTCGGCGATGTAATGGGATGTTTTTATTTTTCTATTTTTGGGAAGCAATAAAATGAATGTTTTTTTATGTTCTGTTAATAATATTATTTTTACTGATTACAGTTTTGATTTATGTGTTCGAGATTTTTTTTAAATCGTTTTCAATTTTTTTATTTCTATTTATCTCTATATTATTAAAATTATCTAATAAATTTTTTGGTTTTCTTTTTTTTTTTTAATCTGCATCTTAAATTAATGATTTGATGATTGAAACTAATGATCATCGATACAGATCTTGCTAGCACAGAAACACCTCACAATTTTGAACAGATTAGGTAACATGTTTGGAACCAGAGGTACACTTCAATAAAAAGACATGTAGCGCCATGACTGTTTTTAGTACATAGAAAATCTTCGGGCCATTATAGTATATAGAAAATCCTCCGACCATTATAGTACATAGAACATCCTCGGGCCATTCTAGTACATAGAAAATCCTCTTACCATTATAGTTGATAGAAAATCCTCAGACTATTATAATACATAGAAAATCCTCAGACTATTATAATACATAGAAAATCCTCGTGCTGTTATAGTATATGGAAAATAATCTAGCCGTTAGAGTATGTGGAAACATTGTCTAATGTCAAATATAGTACATAGATTTTCTATGT
>JAPDSC010141843.1:18970-31153 GCA_026290005.1 Latrodectus geometricus
TTGACATTATAATACATAGAAATTACTCGGACTATTATAATATATAGAAAATCTTCTTGCCATTATAGTACATAGAAAATCCTAGTGGTAATGGATCGAATAATGGCTGTTGAAGGATTAGCACCCTAGTCCTTTTGATTGAGACATTCATGCTGTTAGATTCAGAATCCGTTATAATATGCAAGAAAGCAAATGCCATTCCAATCAGTCTTGTTTACAGAAAATGAAATTAGGCCAACTAAATAAATTCTCTTCATGGTTACATCTGAATGAATCAAGACAATTGAGCAATAATAATCTACTAATCCGGTACCCACAGTCCTAACCATCGAGTCTCAAAAAATTATAAATTCTTCTTAGCAATTCTTCTTAGTGAACATGCTAAGCTTAGACTTATGAGTTGGCAGTCTAGAATTCAAAATTATAAGAAGTTTAAATATATGTGAATCATAATGGTTAAATTAGTTTTCATGGGCAAAGTCACAACATAATGACAATGAAAATCCAATCTGCCAAACATAGGGAAAAAATTTATATTGATATACGTAATAACTGTATTTCAACATAAAAATTAAACTATTTGAACCATTTTCTATTCCAAATCTTCATTACCCAACCGAATTAATTCTTAAACATAATATTTATGTTGCAGAACCATTCAAGACTGAAGAATGTAAAAACAGCGTCTTCATTAAATTTGGCGCTTTACACGCGAATCAAAATTTCTTTCTGCGTTTAACTGAATTAGTTCTCTGTTGATTTTTCAAACTGATGTAGTAAAAAAAAAAAAAAAAAAAAAAAAAAGTGCTCCAATTTTTTTGGCACGGGGAAATGATGCAACATATAAATCATATCCTGACATGAACGGGTGATGAATGGGTTATTCTGGAATGCACGTCTCTTAATTCATGACGTCACAGCTGCAATTTGTTTCGTGTAGCATTTGTTATGCATTCCCGCGACGAATTCATGTGTATTCTACTAGTTCCAGATCTTTCAATTAAGGGTTGAATTTGCAAAATAAAAACATTTTTTCGCTATTCACTTTGAAGGTATGCTCATTTTTTTTATTCTTCAAAGTTATTTTTGTTTACATCTGCTAGATTAAACATTTAAGAAAAGCAGGTTTTAATGAATGGAAATTAAAATTGAATTTGGTAAATAACATTGGAAATCGAATTATTTCTGAGTTTTTTTTTCCGCATTTATTAAATTTTTGTAAAACTATACAGAATGTGAGGTATGTAATTTGGAATGAATGTCTTTAAATGATGCCACCACAAGGGAAACAATTTTAAAGTCAAACTGCCATATGCGTTTCAATAATTTTGATCCTTTTCGCAAAACTATGTAAACAGTCAAATAGGAATATTATTGAACTTTGTCCAAAAAGCAATTTGGCATTGTGAAATGATTTTTCTCACGTATATAAATGCCAAAAACTAATAGAACAAAATGTAGAGTTTATTAGAATTTTCTTTGGCTATCAATATTAAACATTGAAGTTAAGACTTTTTTTAATGATTTCCAATTCATTTCCATTCCACGGTACATCTGGAAAACCAAAATTCACGTTCGCCGCTGTAGACAAAAATATAGGTTATTCAAAAATCGAAAAAAATATCTATCGGCATCGTTTCTTTATAAAAAGTTTACCATGTATGGAAAGAATAGATGATACTGTTGTACACGATAATCTTAATAAAAGGGGGAGAATTGCGTCCTTCCTCATTGGAGCGAGCAGAGTTCCGAAACAGTGTGTATCGCGGTTAACCGGTTAATATGTACATATTATTTGCTGATCTGAGTTGAGAATTTTGAGAAGCTCAAATTCGTTTGTGAATCTCATTATAAGAATGGAGTTTGAAAATTATAAGATGGTTATGTGCGACAGGGTGTGATTTGAACCTCTAATCAGTTAATATGATGTTCTATCTCATATTTTAATGTGAGCTCTGTAATATCTGCAACTTTATTTGAAGTCCTCTGATTGGTCAAATTAATATGAGATGCACCGTGGCATTATAGTGATAAGACCATTTCATTGGAGTAAAAAATTTCTTGTTTGAACCCAATCTCTATGGAGCAACCAGAGCTAGTTATTGCATTTCTGCATGCATATTTGTGACAGGATACCTGTTTGATAATTTTCCAGGTTTTCTCCCTTGCGATACTTGACTATGGCACTATGTACTAAAATTTTCTTTCAAAATGTTACAATATGCAATGAATAGAGAAAACCTTTTGTGTGTGAATAGCTTTCGACTATTGACCTGTCTACGACAGTGTCAAAATTAATTTCAAATCATAATCAAGGTATGAATTAATTAGGCTAAATTAGGTTATGACATCATGATACTGTTTATATAGCAAGGATCGCTTTGAAGAACAATAAAAACTTGCGAATTGATTTGATTGTTACTGTGCGTTCATGTTCATCATGGCAGGTCTAATTCAACTCAAGAAAATTCCAAACTTCTACAAAAATCCATGCTTAATCTGGATCTATCCCAAGCGCCAAACTGGCGATGAGATTTAACTGCCAACTCACCATTGAGTTGGCTCTTAAATTCCATCACCACATTTTCTTGAAAAGGAATTATCAAAACTGATTTAATCTTTGAAATGCAATAGGAGAAAAAAACTAGACATTTAAAGCAGCTAATGTTAGTTTGATAAGAGAGGGTTCGTCAATTTATATCGCCAACCAAAAAACTATACACGGCGCCAAAACTTTTTAACGCCAGCAGATGAATATTCGTACGATATTTCCCATCAAAGTCTGAGTCTATCTTTAATGAGCGACAAAGCATTCGGAGCTGAACGCGGATCTGAACGACTGAAAAGGACCTTTTGATTTGGTGGCGAGTCAATGTTTCGTTAATTGAAAAACACAAACGCAATATTCACTCACTCACCCCACTTTAATAGTCCGGGCTGTCACGAGTTTTGACCATTTGGGATGCCTTCCCCCCTCCCCCTCCATTGTGAGTGGCAACAATGAAGTGATCATCATGTTCTGTGCTTTCATCGCCTACCTGGCTTTAATTATTTACTGTTATTGTAATCTCTGCATTTTTTATTACCGCCATTTTTATTGTTCGATACCAAGTGTATAATTTCTAGCTGCAGCAGTCATTTCTTTACTGGTGAATTAAAATTTTGAATTTGTTATTATTATTTAGTAATGCTGAGGTGGCAACGGAAACGTGAGTCGTACCTGATGTGTTCCGGTGTAATGATTTGTTCTTTTCTTAATCACATTTGTATATTCATTTTCACGTTCGAGTAAAAATATCTTTCCTTGCGAGTTTTTCACTATTTAGATTTTAAAAAATTTATTTTTCGATTAGTTTTTAGTACAGACTTATGTATATTATATATGAAAAATATCTACATATGATTTGTTTTTTAGAAACATCTTTTCCTGAATATTTTTAAGAGTTCATTTTTGTTTATAGTTGGCTATTTTCAAACGTATTTTCTAATGCCAGTTAGAAAACAAAAGTTTTCGAGAGACAAAAAATTAAATTTTGAGTCTTATTTCAATAACGAAAATATTATTTTTATTTTTTGTTTAGATTATTAATTAATGATTTCTTTAGTGATTAACCCAGCTGATACCTAAATTGTTAGCCAAATAATTAACTCTTTCCTTCATCAGTTCGGGGATTTGATCCTCATTTCAGCATGGATGTTTGTAGTAGCTTAGAAAAGCTGTAACGAAAACCAATGGTGTAGTTAGATTCCAGATCTTTAACTCAAGGTGGTGGATTCGTTTTTTATTGAAGATGTCGATGGTTATGGTCAAAGCCGAATGACTAGCGCTCTTACCTTCAGTTTAACAATTTATGGATTTGAATCCTACCTTGGGCAAAAATGTTTGTAGTGGTTCAGAATAAACTGTAAGCATTGGTCTTAGTCTCATTAGCCTTCGTATGCAAAAAATCACAGTTGAGCGACAGTCAAAATCAAGTCAAAAACTCAGTTGAAATGATATTAAGTTCCATATAGTAACTGTTATACAGTAGCCATTTAGGTATTACTTATGCTTAAATAATTGGTTATATTAGGTTGGGGAAAAAGTTATCCATTATTTTTTCGGTAGACGTCTGTAGTGATCGCTATCTCGTGAGGTATCTATCAAACAATTTCAAATTTATGCTCATTGCAAAGGTGACATTTGACACTAAAATATCCTCTTGCGGTTTTTTGTTTGATTCATTCAGTTACGAGTACAAGGTTTTAAAAATGGAAGACAACAAACGGAAAATTCGATACATTTTCGTTTTTCTTTTATAATGATGAAAATGCTAACCATGGTGGCAAAAATTGTGAAAGGTGTTTATCGTCCTATATATGACTGTAACAACCAGTTACGCACAATTTTGGTTTCGTCGATTCCGTTTGGGTATTTGGATGCTAAAGATGCACCTCGCATGGATACAACATCGTCGAGAATGTCTATAACATATCAAAAATTATCAAACTTGACAGCATGTCAGCAGTCGTAGCTTCGCACAAGACCTAAAAATCTACATGAAAACTGTTTTAAACCTTTTAACAAAGCGAATCTGGAAGAAGTTACATAAAGTTCACGTAAAAATAATGGATTTCTTTTTCCCCAGACTAATAGTATCCTGGTAACATTTTTCAGATTGAAAATAGTATACTCCAGCTTGTTATAATAAATTTTGTTGAAGTATTTAAATTGACCATAAGACTGTCATAATGGATTGGTCACTAGGTGTATGACTATATATGATTGTATGCTAATTTATGATTTGAAATTCGTTTATATTCGTATTTATATTCTTGAGAATATGTATATATGATAATACTAGCAGAGTGGAAAAAATTAGTTTGGCTTCAGATGATTTAAAAGTTAAGAAAGTTTAAATCGATTAACTCTCAATTGAATCCAATCGATTCTAGATGGGAACTTTTAATTAATCCTTTTCTCGAAGGAAGGAAACCTGCCTTAAAATCGGGACTGCCATTAATAAATTCACATGGAAATATTTTTGAGATATTTCTGACACTTTTAGCCTCCAGTGATTTCCCGCCTCGGTTTTCTGAGCCAATTTCTCCAATAACCAGTTTTCACAAATTAGAAAAGGATCCCATCGTTTTGGCGCTTTTCAAAGGACTCGCGATTCTTTTGGCATCGATTTGTTTTGTGATGGGTTTTATGCCTGCTTCGATCGAATTTCATAAAGAATGAGCGTTAACTGGAGTGCAGAAGTGGCTTTAATTACTGAAAAGTGATGTTCTAAAGTGGAATAATGTTCCACCCTTGGGGGCAGAAGTAACCCCTCTCAAACGAATAATGTTGTCTTTCGCTTCTTTTCCGATAGTGTTCCCAGGCGGGAACGAATCATTCTGTTGCCCGTAGATGTTCTTCATACTAATTTTCAAGATATTCACAACTCTAATTAATTTTGGAATTTTTAATTGGGGAACTGCATTATCTCCTACACAATTGATTCTCTTATTATGAATTTTATTTAACGCGAAACGATGTAGTTAAATTTGACTAAATCTGGATATTTGACCGAATCTGCTAATCGGCAATTATTTTAAGAGATAAAAATTGTTAATTTTAATCACAGAGCTGAATTTTCTTATATCAAGAATTTCTTTTTGATAGAACTAAACCAAACATCGACTTATTCATCGGTTTCAGCTAAAGTATACGAACAATCCCTCAAAAGAAATTAATATGGTAGGGGAAGTAATTCAACGTGTAAGTAAACGTTGTAAATTTGTTTGTAGGGATTTGTCTGGTCATTTATGGTTTGTGAGACAATGACTAAGTCAAAAGATCTTAGTGACTTCGGTCATGGGATGCCACTTTTCATCGAGAAATCACATCGTGTAATTTTCGACATTTTTACCAAAGTCAAAACTGCTGAGAGTGAATTAGAAATGTCAAGGCAGTGAGAAAATAAAGTTGGTTATGTAAAAATATTCAAAATTCAATTAAAATATTAAGAAATAATCATTCATATCATTTCAAATGTTACTCTATACTATTGTTTTCTTTAAAAATAAATTTTGGACTAAAATTCTCTTTTCGGTTATAAAATAGTTTCAAATAAAATTATATTTTTAAGTAATTGTTTAAACTATTAAAACCATCAATCTTATTAAAAAAAATTTTTTTTTCTAATTACTTAATTCATTGTTGGTCAATAGCTCAGTTCTAGATTTCTTTTTATTGAATCCACATTTTAATTTGACTGTAAAAAAATGTGATTGATATACAGTGTTCAATCATAAATGCGTTTCATTAAAAATACAGATTTTTTATTTAGGATACATTTCGAAAATGTTTAATTAGCAAAGATTTGAATTAAATCAAAAGTAAATTAATAATTTTATGTAATTCTTTTGAGAGGAAATAAACAGAAAAAAACTTATTTCATAAATAAACAATATAATTTCTGTTTTTAATTGATACTTCATTTGCTTTCAACGATAAGGACCAGCTGGTAGTTGAACGTATTAGCGTCTGGCGTTCAATTCAGACATTCACGGGTTCGATCAGCCCCATCATGTATTGATATTGAAGTTGTTCAGAGTCTAGTATAAAAACACGAGTCCTAATTTTATGAGCTTTTCAGTAGAGCACATAAAATTAAATCGTAGAGCGATAAATTAACCAATAACCAAAGACTATTTTAGCCCACAGTGCAATAAGCAATATGCTTGTCTGTGGTACATAATTCGAACGCCGTGCTGGTTTGTGGGAATCGATCGGACAAACTTTGCGAAGTGGAGTAAGTTGTTTTGAAGAATGTATCCCTTGTTATTCACAAGATGTAAGAAGATGCAGTCTAACGGCCGTATTCACCAACCAGAGTTAAACGAGGTTTCAGGGTAAAGGGCGAATTAAGTCATGAAACGCTATTCACCACGACAAAAACAGCGATTAACTCGCCTATATGGATCCCTAGAATAACCCTACGATTTCGGAGTGTTATCGCCGAGTCAGCAAACAATGGCGGACTTAAGCGATATGTTTGTTGACATTGATGTGGAAGATTGCTAGCCAATCAGAAGCCGTCTTACATGTCGTGTTCGGTTAACTCCAAATTTGATTTTACACGGGAATTTCCCCGATTTGTGAATAAGAATCGGCGAGTCATGCTAGAGTTGAGTTATATCCAAGTTAGGCTACACTCAAGTTAACCTGTGTTTGGTGAATACGGCTGTAAGTAACATTTCCTAGATTTAACTAGCGGAAACAACCCCAACATTTTACGTTTTCTGATGCTTTTATTTTGGAAACCCCTCCAAAACTTTTGCTTCCAGTCAAATCAACCCTCTTTACAGGAAGTTGCCTTTTAACAACCATTTTCTCTATCTATGTCTTACATGATATATTCGTGTTGTACCTTTCATAACTATTGAATATAATTTGATAAAATTGTACTCTTTCTGTACATGTTTTTAGTGAATTAGATTATTTTTCTCAAATGTATTATCTTTAAAGAGATAACATTTTGTGATTTGCCTTTCAAAAAACAAAAGGGTTGGTAATGTTTAATTTCCATTGCCCTTTAAAAATCACTTGAATATGGATCCTTAAAAAATAGTTTATCAATTTTTCAGTTAGGACTGCGAGTCGTAGTGTTACACACATCAGAGTTTTGATTCTCCAATTGCCATCGAGGGAATTAAGTAAAATAAAAAAATAAATAAATAAAAATAAAATGGAGAAAAAAAGTATTAGAATAAACCAGTTATAGAAGCTCCTCGGCGTTCCAAAGAACGTAATGATAAGAGAGGGTACCTCCCCTTTTTTCCATTTTTCCAACTCGATACATTTAACTGGAGATGCAGGAATCAGATTAAAAGGTCAGAAATCGTATTTTAGTTTCCTTTTCTGTTTTTCTTTTTGTTATATTTACGATCCATTATTTTTTAAAGGTTGAATAAAGGTTTTTTTTTTAATTCCCTTTTCCCCTCCCCTATCTCTCCTCAATTCAATAAGTGTGGTCCTTTATCTGCTTAATTTATCTCACATCGGTTTTTGAGGCTGGAATTTCGTAGATGTTATAAATGAATGGGAAAAAGAAAGGTTAATTGTAATTTATAAAAACGAAAAAGACTCCTTTATAATAAATGAGTTAAAGGGTGATATTGTTTTTCTTACTTCTACCAAATGAGGTAGGAGTTGGGGAGGGGGGGGGAGGTTTTAAAATAATTGTTAAAGAAAGAATTTTTCCTTGTTGTTTTAATTGAGTCTTAATGTTATGCGTTAGATTTCTTGCATTTCTTTTATTCCGTTTCCATTGCAATTAAACGTTAATTAGATTTGTTAAAATCGCTTTCTTTTTGATCTCTTGTTTATAGTTTTCATAGTTTTTCGTCTGCCGAAAAAAAAAAAAAGTTTTTGAATCCTAGTTTCGAACAATCAACATTTTATAATTTTTTTTTTTTAACTTTAAATCTTGTTTTATCGTTTTCAGTATTTTGTATACTAGCTCTTTCAGTAATTTAGAATTGTTAGAATTCTCTTTGTCTACCTACCTCCTCCCCCTTTTCCGATGCCCCCTTCAGGATTTATATTGATGGGTATGTTCCTTAAATATTTGTTTTAATGCCTTTCATTTACAGAACTTTATAATTACGCGGATAAAATGCGCAGAACGGCAAAACCTTTTATTCAGCAATTGTATTCTGTGTTACTGTCAAACATATAACTTTTTTTTTTTTTTTTTTTTCTGAACGTATTTCAACAAGAGAATCGCTTCCGAAAATAATAAATTAAAATTTGCTCTCTCAAGTTTTATAAAAATTATATAAAAAACCAAAAACAAAAGATGTGTTCGATTAGTTTCGTATGATATTTTTTTTTCTTTCTGAAAATTCGAATAAATGAATTAGCTGAAATGGTAAAATCGTATTTTTACATTTAATTTGAAAATAAAATGTGGAACAATAGTTAAAATGTTTTATTTCGTATATGTATAATCCTTTAAACCATTGCATATATGTCTATAACTTTTTTCTGCTTCAATATTGCTATTGCTCGCTAGAAACTGGAATTAATTTTATTTAATTAATGGTTAAAAAATTTGGTAAAAATTTTTTATAAATTAAAATTCTATTGTTTTGTAATTGTATTGATATAAGGTTGTATTAAGTTAAGACTTTTAATAGATGTTTATAACTCCATATTTTTGTCTATTTATTTTATTGTTTAATCTTTTTTCTTTTGTTTCGCCATTAATTTAAACATGTAGTTTTTAGAAAATATTTTAATTGGTACTTTATACGACTTCATCTATCTTTGTAAATGATAAAACATTTAGTGGTTAATAAAACATAACAAGCGTAAAAAGTTTTGAAATTTGTTCGTTCTATTTCTAATCATATAAAAGTCTTTCTTTTTGATCTGGTAATAAAATATAATCTAGTTAGATAATTTTGTGGTAATTTTCTCGCAATTTTTAAACAAACAGAAGCAAAAATAAGAAAGTTATTGGAGAAAAACTTTTTTCTAAGTATTACATTCTTCAAATTCTTTATTATACTACAAAGTAAGCTTTTTTTCCCCCCCTGAAAATTTCGATTGTCATTCAAGAGGTGCTTTTCCGTGATTAATTCTTCTTATTGTGACGGACCTTATGGCAAACCAATAAAAGTCGAAAACTTTTTTTTTTCTTTTTATGCATCCACCCAGCTGCGAAAGTTCTTGGTAATTTTGACTGGAAAGCGAATAAAGGAAATTTGGAGGATGATGGTACATAATTAGTAGACGATGAGGAGAGCTACTTGAAAGGCGAGCTCGGCCTATCTGGCTATCCGATCTTGAATGCATACGGTGGGCCCCAATAAAATATCTGCAGCCTACGGAGCCTACCTTCAATGAATGATATCCTGCAGATATTTCCCATCGTCATTTGAGTCCCTAACAAACGATACTTTCCTATGCAACCACCCCCACCACCCCGGATGGTGGGTGAGTGAAGAAAAAAAAGAGAGAGAGAGCTGGAATTCTTCCCTTTTGTACCAGGATTCAATAAGGTCACTGTCTAACTAGAACAACCAACAATTGGCGTGCATCGACAGAGTTTGGGGAGGCAATAAATTAACCGTCTTTAAGGCTGCATTGTCCTCTTCTTCTCTTTCATTTCCAAGTTCGAACCCTATCTTTTTATTTCGCCAATGTGTGTGCATTCTCTCTCTCTCTCTTTCTACAGATCAGAAGATAGTAAGTGTATAGTCGGGGGTGGGGGGTGTTGAGGAGGGAGGGGGAGGTTGGGTTCTTGGATCGATACTAATGAAATCTTGATTAATCCCTTGGGTGGTGGATGTTTGGGAGTTCGCATTGTATGCCCCGGAGCCCAGAGTTGCGGGTTATTTTGCGATGGGTTTTGTCGCCAAATTTTAATGAAGCTTTATTTAAGAAACTCGCCAATTGGAAGTAATAGCTATATATATTTATTTACTCCCTAAGCCTTCATTCAGTGCAAAATAAAGGGTCTAATTTTCTGGAATGTTCGTTTTTCTGAGTTAAAACTTTCGAAAAGAATTCATTTTATAGTTTTAATCAAAAATCAAATTATGCTAAAAGCAAGTTCAATTATCGTGCAATTAACTAATAACTAAAAGTAATATACTTGACTGAAAATTATCTACATTTGCAAGATCTGTATTTTAATAAGTTATATGAATCTAATAAATATAAATGGCTCTGAGAAAATTGATAATTCTGTTATTTTATATTACCAAAAATATCTTAAAATTTTACCATATCATTTCTTATTATTTCATTCAAATTTTAATTTCCTGTTACTTTACATTTTTGTTTGATGGTTATTAGTTATTGCACAATTTGTTATTTAAACAAAAATAAATCTAGCTGTTGTTTTCTGTTTGATAATTTTGTCTAATTGATAGAAAAAACTACGTAATCAAAGCTATATTTAGCACAAAAATAACAATTTCAATGTGATTATTAAAATATAATGCTTTGCATTAATTTATACACTTTTTTTTATGTACACATACACAAATATATATATTCATTCCTACTTGTATACAATATTGCTTATATGTCCCATGAATAATATCCTACCTAAGTTTGTTACTTGAAATTAAAATGTACGTTCCAAAAAATTTTAAATGAATGATAATAGTTTTACTAATTGTATATCCTTATCCAAAATTTAGTAAAAAATTAAAATGTATCAATATTACATCGAAAAAGTTATGATTGTGAGCAATTTGATGTGAATTTTTGTAATTACAAACTGTTCTGATTTGCAGAACTTTTAAATTTACATTGATTTATTACTGTTAATTTAATAGAAATGCAATAAAATGCTTAAATTCTCGATTTATTTATGTAAAAATTACCATCTGCAATTTAAACATCTATTATATATAAAATAAAATAAAAATTTTTGATTATTTTTTTCTGTTTTATGAAATTACAAAACTGAAAACCAATCATTTTATATATTGCATAAAAAATGTTAATAATATAAATAGCAGTTATTTTTAAAATTTATGATTTATCAACTAGAATAAATATACTTAGATATTCATATTAATATAAAACTATTCATATTAATAATAGTTATTTAAAAATTATTTATATGTTGAGTAGTTGAGTATCAATAAATAATTGAATCTGATAAATTATCTCAAAAATTATTTACAAATATCATTAAAATTAGTATTTTGATAAAATGATTTGTTTTATGCTACTAGAATATAATATATATATAAGTAAGTAAGATGTAATTAGAATATCAAGATAAATCAAAGAAGAAACTATATAATTTAATACCAATAAGGCAAAATCAAGAAAAACAATATAACATAATTTAATATAAATTTAAATAGGGAAAAAAGGCATAGGGACCACTTCTTCACCAGGAGGAAGATGATCAATATGTAAATTAGATAATCTTCTTGATTTTGTCTTATTGGTATTAAATTGTTTAGTTTCTTCTTTGATTTATCTTGATCTTCTAATTACATCTTACTTTATCTATATCGGCATTTTTCTCAATAGCTGCTTTTGCACTGTTTGATTACCTGTAATATTTGTTGGTAGATACAGTATTTGCTTTCTATTTTATATACATTGTGTTTAATGCATGCTTTATATATAATATATATATATATATATATATATATATATATATATATATATATATA
>JAPDSC010141843.1:31163-51422 GCA_026290005.1 Latrodectus geometricus
ATATATATATATATATATATATATATATATATATATATATATATATAATATGATTATTGCATATAAGTTATTTATATTAAATAAATATGTCTGTTTTAATTTTGCACTTTATGTTTAGTTATCCCTCTGTATTTCATTTTTTTAAACCTTAACTCCTGATTTTAAAGGGATTCCGAATAACGCTGCTATAATCACAGTGTGTATCAAACCTACGATCAGTTGAGCTGAAATCCAGTAGCTTAGCTAACTCTGTTATTGTAAACAAAATGAATCAATTTCCACGTAAATAAAAAATTATGTGATGAAACAGAAAAAAATGAAAATTATTTAATTTGCATCCCTTTATCTATACATAAAATACTAGCGGTTTCTGACTTTAAATTTTTAGCTGTGCAAAACAGTTAATGAGCTATACATAAACAAGATAAAAAAAAAAATTCTTCTTTTTCAGGAATGTGTCCTCCTTAAATATGGCGCCTTGCATTTCTTTTACAAAGTAAACGCAAGGGGCAACATCCTATTCAAGGCATACAATGTTAGTTTCCGTTAATAAAGCTTAATCAGTGCAACCAATCTTCCGTATTTATTGACTGAAAGAGCCAATTGGCTTTTATTATTATTGTTTTTTTATCAGCAAATGTTCCATCGGACAATTCTGTCTCTTTTATTCTCCGGTGGCAGTTAATCTTAGAATGAAATCGGGAGCTTCTTTGTGCGTCGCCTTACCCTGTGGCGCTGGATGGGGCATAATGTACCACTTTATGCTTTTGTACCGGAACGTTGATAGTTTTGATTTTCTTCTTCCTGTTATATGATTTTTTTTTTTTTAATTATTTTTTTTTCCCTTCAGAAATAGGCATTCACCGGAAACAAAGCTTTATTCTTGTTAGATTTATGCAAATCCAATGAAGTTTTTATTTTGCTTTATTATTATTATAAGCCCATGGATTTACCAATCACTCTTCTTGGAAGTATTAGTTTCCGTTACGCTATTATACACGTTATTTTCATTGTCTTGTATGAGAACCTGTTATCACGTAAATTTTCAATCAGATTTCATTAATGGTGGTATTGGGATTTTGAAATTTTTCAGTCTATTATATACTGGAATTGAATTTGATTTTTTTGATGATTTCCTGGATAAATTTTATTATAAAAGGAAAACTTCTTGCTATTGACTTATAGTAGCAATATATTTTATTGCTAGCTACATATTTTTTGAGTATTTAATCAGGAATTTTGTGACAGCTCTTGAAATAATTAGGATAAAATATTAAAAAAATATTTTATTTCACTGAAAATATTCGGAAAAAATTAATTGTTCTTACTTAATTTTGTACTTTATATTATCTTTTTTTAGGTCTGCACCAAATATTTTTAAATCCGATTTGCTTATTTAACAATTTCTCCGAGCGGAGCTTAGAATTGAGTCCCGGCTAGAATCTATTTATAGCTTACTTGAGATGTAGGTCACTCCTGTTGCATTTCAAGAAACTAGTTTTTTTTTCTTGCCACCCCTTTTCACCCCTTGAGAAATGATTTTCTGGTTCCCCTGTAGACTAGGGATTGTTTATCATTTCCCTTTTGGGAAAACACTCTTTCCTGGTAATTATGCTCACCGCAATGTGGGGAGTTGGTCCCTCTCTTCCCCGTCTGAAATCTCCCTTTTGGCTACCCCCCTGGATTCCTTGGCACTGTCCATCTTGTGGACATGTCAAATTTCAAGGGGTGGTAAAAGGATGTGAGATAAAAAAAAATATATATACTGAGGGCCTTGGCAGTATCAAGAGATTCGTAGTCTGATAATGAGGTGCCTCCGATATTTGGTAACCCCCTCTGACCTTCCCAAAAGAAGGGGTTTCTCATAACAGGGGCTGTTTCAGGTTCTAATGGAAAAAAAAGGTGGTACTGGAACATAGTTGCCACATGATTGATGTTAGCAACGAATGTCCAATCTCTAATCAGAGCGCTTTTGGAGTTCTTCAACAAGAAATATTCTATTGAAAGTATTTTACTTTCTGAATCGTTTGTAAAAAAAAATAAATCACAAAACATTTGAAAATGCTAGAGATAAAATTGCGAGAAATATTAATGTTTTTGTCGACAGTTATTGCAGGAATGTGATCTTGAAAACGACTTGACTAAACTAGGAATTATTATTTAAATACAAAATAAATTAAAAAATTTTGGCTTCATTTTTATGGGGGGAGGGGGCATTTCCCGAATAGTTGTCACTAAATGATAACTCTAGCCTTCAGTTCAACAGATCATGGATTGGATTCCCACTTCAGAGTCCATTTTGAAACCGTAAGTCCCGACTGAATAAGCCCTCACCTGAAAAAATGATCAATGTCAAACAACTAACTAACCCAAAAAAAAATCTTGTTTGTTTTTATTTAATTAAATTTTCTGCTTCGTCTTGTAAGGTTTAAAATGTGAATAATTGTAAATTTAAAATTTTTCCTTATTTTCCATCAAAATCTTATCAATCTAAACTTTTAATTTACCTTAAAGTGTCTGAAACTTAAAATCAATGTTTATATATAAAATTTAATATTTCTTATCGATATTATAGAATATATAAATCCATTTCTATTAATAAATTTATGTAGAGAAGAAATCAGCCTTATTGAATCTAATTCAGCATATTTAGATTGTATCAGATTTATACCCGGATTAATCGGACATAGAGATTAACGGAGATAACTTCCAATCGATCAGAGGAAATTTATAGATATATTATCGGTCTCATTCTTATCATAATAAGAATGAAAAATAACATTATTCCAAAAGGGCGAAACTTCTTATCCTTATCTCTTTCTTAAAAGCTACTGCGAATTCCTAACTGTTTACCTTAGTGAGGGTTTAGTTTAATAATTATAAATACGCAAAATTAAAATCAGATATAGCGCGTATGTTTTTTTTTTTTCTTTTTCGTATTTTATTTAGTTTTAGTATATGTAAAACGCCGATTTATTTTAATCTAATAACATCAATACTGAATTGTGTATTGACATATGTCTAATAACATTTATAAATCCTATATATATATTCTGACTTGTCACACTAATTAGTCTATGAGATAATTAAAGATTCACTACTATTTTAAGTTGAATATTATTAAATATATACGTGCATTTTTCTAACAGAAATCAAAGATATTAATTTGTATTTGTCATTTATTTCCGGCTGGTCATTATTTAATGTCAACTTCATAATATAGATTCTCGTCAAAAATTAATCATTTTGTAAGAATGATTATATATCTGAGAAAATGATATATGCAACTTTGACAGCTGTCGGTGATTAAGTTTTCGCACTGGGAAAAACTGAGATTGTGAGCCTAAATCACGCGATCACACATTTTGAATAGGACATCTGACAATTCAATTCAACGTAAACAACAATGATAAAATAATAACAACGAGAAGAAAAATAATAACGCTCTATGTGAGTGCTCCCCTAAATAACTGCTATCACGCGAATTTTTCCCGACGAAGAATTGAGCTTACCAGGAACCAAATGCCAACTGAACCAGAACTTAGTTCACTCAAATTGGTCGTGGAAATAATTTATTTCCAATTAATTTTAGGTCCATTTTTAGTCATAATTTGAAATAAAATTTGGTACTTTTCTGTTATCAGGGCTGGATTCTGACATCGCCAAATTTTAAGTATTTGGCGCAAAGTTAAAAGCCAAACCATTGTTGGCAAGATGTTTACAAATGATCAAAGCAAAGGAAAATCTCAGAGAAAATTTCATGAATTAAAATGTAAATTTTTTTTCTCATCAGATTCTTTTAATTTTTTTCCTAGCTTCTTACAAATTGAAATAAATTTATTCCTACAATTTTGAAGTAAAAATTTTTATAGGATAATTATTTGTATACATTTTATCGCTGGGAATATTTCTTCGTCCTTTCAGAAATCATCATTAGCAAAAGTTTTAAATTTTCATATCCACCGTAGAAATTCCAGCGAAATTAACTATGCAAAACTGGCTTTGAGAAATTCAATGGCGCTTGGTTTTTAGATTGCCTATTATATGCTAAGATTTCATTTCTTTAACCAGTGTTTCATATTAATAAATCTTCCCAAATTTGATTTCTAAGTCAAATTTAATATTAAAAAATGTTCTTTGTGGTAACACCTTCAACCAATTTCTATAAAAAAAATTAAACATCACGAAGTACCATTACAGATCATGTTTTTTTCTTTTATCCAAGAAATTTAGTTAAAATTACAATGTGTAAAATATTTTTTTAAAATTAATTTAGATAGTTTATTAAGTGGTGAATATATCTGAGTATTATATTAAATAATTTTTTTCAAATTTTATTTACATACATTTCTTAACTGAGCTGGTAACAGAATGGTTAGAGATATGGTGTTCAATATAACATTTCGTGGGTTCGATTCCCTCTACAGTAGTTTCGAATTAACTTTAAGTCAGGATTCAATTTAGAATTAGATCGTCAAGTGATATATATATATATATATATATATATAAAACCAAATCAAGATTTCCCTTGAAAGCCATGTTTTAAAAAAAGAAAGAAAAAATATTTTTAGAGATTTAAAGACTTCAGTGATAAGTTGCTTTTTAAGAATATCAAGTTTTAAATTAATATAATTCGTCTTCTTAGTTTTTAAGGAAATTCGTTTCGCTGGGTTTTGAAATGTTAGTGACCTGGTCTACAGTCTGGGAGTTCGTAGATTCGATTCCCACTTCCCGTATTTATAGTGGTTCAGTAACCGCTCCAAAATGTGGGTCTTTGTTTCTAATTTGCATTCATTCGCGTGGGAATCTTTTAACCGCGAGCTGTTAACACAGACCAAATTCAGAAAGCAGTTTTCTCACGTGGAGACTTTCCAAAAAAACAATCAGAGTACGCCCTCACTTTTAAGGATTTCATTACACTCCGAAGGGAAGAGTTGTACAGTATATTTCCCCCTCGCCTTTGTGTTAGTATCGATTAACGGCAATCAGAAGACATGCATTGAAATCCCCAATCAGCGCGGCACTGACTGACTCAGAAGGGAATTTAATGCAATATTCCCTGTCCACTCCACCCCCTCTCCTTTTCCGAATCCCATAGAAGTGCAGCGCGGAGGAAATGGTAAGGGGGGAGGGATGAACTGACCGGCTTTTAAACGCGGGGATAATAGTCACTCATTAAACTCGAACCATTTGTTTTGGAAATGAAATAACGAAGGCAAGTGTATGTGTTCGTATAATACCGTCCGCATTTGTACTTTTGATCGAACGCCGGAATAAATGGATAGTGAATAATATGCCCTTTATCTTACTACTTAAAACGAAGATCAAAATCAAAAAGTAATGGTTTTCGGTGATATTCTTTTTTTTTTTTTTTTTAATGTTTTATTCTTTTCATTGAAACTCATTCCATTCTTGATTCTTTTATTGATATTTTTTGTCCCTCCCTTTTGTATGGAATCGTAGAAACATTGAAATAGGCCGTTTTCTTTTCATTATTATTTTTTTTGAAATAGAAGCAAGTTTCTTTTTTTTTTATTATTATTATTTAGTGCTTAATTTTATTTTTCTATTATTATTTTCGGTTTCTGCCCACTTTTGGGATCGAATAATTATCGAAGGGTATCCCCCCCTCAAAATATCGAAATAATAAAAAATGTATGATATAAAAAAGAAACACAAGGGGAAATGTTTTTCCTGGCTAAAACATTTTCAATTAAGCTTTTCGACTTTTTAATAGCGTAAATCGAACAACTATTCTCTTTTTCTCTTCCCCCCCCCCTCTCGTACACCACCTTCTCAAGGTTGATGACTGTAATTTGTTTTTGCGCGAAATTTTTGTTGCAAAAAAAGAAAAGCTGCATATAACGATTAAACTGGATATCCGATTGAAGAACAGGAGAAAAATACACGTTGTGCATTAAGCAAATCGACCCCATTTTAAAGAATGAATCACGTTTCATTTTTAAATTACTTTTTCTTTCCCCTACTTCATTCAGAGTAGGGTGTTAATGAGTTATCTCTTTCAGGTATAAACGTACATTGGTTAAAAAAAAAAAATTAAATTAAATTTAAAAAATCTATTTTTTAAACATATTTCAAAGGATTTATTTTATTAAAAAGTGTGACATTTTGACATCCGAGTGCTAAGAACCATTGATTGGCATTTGAATATCTATATACAAATAGTGGGTCGTATTTATATATCGCAAAGGAGAAAACCATGAAATCTCTCGATCAACACCTCGATATTCGTGCATACATAAATCGAAAACTCATCATTCATCGCTATTTGTTGCATCAGGGATCCAGTTCAAAGCCCTTAACTGCGAAGAGCGCGATCCTATGATAAGTTTACAGTGAAACTATGGGAATACAAACATATAAAATCACACACAAAAATAAGCTCCTAAAGTCCAAGAAATGAGATTTGAACTTGGTGACATCCAATGGTGATTCAATGCATTTTGATTATTATTTACATTGATGAATCCTACAAGGTAGGGTCTACATAAAGTCAATTTAAATATCCACTACGTATTTGACACTGTGTATCAGGTAGCCCAGATACTGCGTATAAAGTTTTTATATTATCTGTTATAAAAATTATTTTGTATTATCTGTTATTCTTATATCCGTTTTTAAAAATTATTTAATTAATTTAAGACTTAAATTATCCACTGAAAGTTTAGCAAAAATCCCCACAAGATTCATATGAAGTTGGTATTCTTGGTTGATAGAGAAAATTTGTAGAAATACACGTTTTATAAAGTTAATATATTACGTATATGAAAATCGTAAGCATTTTGTAGATGGAATTTCGTGTTTCTAATTAGCCGCCAAAAACCGAGTATTTGGCGATATTTGAATCTGGTTCCGATAAAAAAAGTGCATTCATTTTATAATTTTATTATTAATTAACATATATGAATTATCGAGTTATTTATGCGCAATAATTTAATCTATTTTGCATATAAATTGGATTATTATCTATTTATGTTTAAATTTAAATCATAATTCTACGCCATTTTTTATTTGCAGGTAATATAAATAGGAAAATTACACACCGTTTAATAATTCTTCTAAGCAATTGCACGTTTCTTTAATTATTTCACTCATTAATTAAAATTCTATAAATGAGGAGTTGTTCGCCGGATTTCAATCCTACCAATCGGTGAGGAGGAATGATTTGTGCTCCTCCGGCCTCTTGCTTCGCTTTCGAATCCAACTACGTGACTAGCTTTCTTAAAAAGAATTCTTTTAATTTTCGTTTTACTCTTCTTGTCTTATCTGAATATTCTCCGTGAGATAGCCATGTTTGAATTGATACTTTTAATGTATCATTAGATCGCCAAACGTGCGCCATTTTCTCGCCAATTTTATTTTGACTTCATTTGGCGATTTGAAAAGTGTTAAATTGTTTTATTTTCCTGTTTTTGTTCAAAGTGTAGGTGACTTTTACAGATAATTTATACTAGTAATCTTACAATAAAAATTAATATATAAACATATTTTTAATGGATTAAACAATAAAGATGAAAGGCACAAAATAAGTACCATATTTCACGTATTCTTGTTAAATATAACTCGGAAAAAATATCAACTCTAAATCTTAATTGTTTCTTTGTCCAGATTCGAATCCATAGTCGTATTTGGCATTATTGAAGACTTGCATCGGCAGTGTTTGATAGTTTAATATAGAATGTTAGAAATTTTAATTAGTTATTTGAATAAATAATTAAATGATCCCTAAAAATTAACCTCTTTTTCCACCGAATAAAGCAGAACTTTTAGTTGCATGTTCAACTTTTCTATATATATATTGCTTAGACGGATTGGTATTATAGACAACTGTTTAGAAACATTTTATATCACCGAGATCTAGTAGTTAAGTCACATTTTTCAAATTGCAAATCATTAGATTTGAGCTCCCTGACATTTTAAAAAGTAACAATCGATATCTATATATAAAAAAGTGCTTTTTTCTTCAGAATCTCCATTATGGCGACTGAATATGTTTATGGAAATTATTAAACAATAGAATTCCAAAATCATTATAACTGAAAACACAACTAAGAGTTATCACCAAAATAACAAGAAGGCATTTTTTTTTTAGATAAATGATAATTGGTTGATCATTCAGTTATTTATTTCTCGATATTCGACAGAAATGCCTTCTTCAAAAGTCTATAACCATCCATTTTTAAAAGAATAATTTAACCATTTAGATCAAGAATTAATAGTTTATATCCATAATTAATCAATAATTTGTGATAGCTTGTAAATCTGAAGAGAGCAGTTCGATCCTGGGTTTTAAATAATATCACATAAAGAGTTCATTGTATCTTCTACTGCATAAAGTTTGAGAGAGTTGGCCGTGAAAATTGGTCTAGTATTACCACGAGAGAAAACAAATTAATTTTGTTTAAATGTGTTTCTTTATGAATGCGATTGGGACTGATTTAAGAATTGGTATTGAAAATTTTTATTAAGTGTCAATATGTTATGCTGTTTCAGTATTCGAATTTTCAACATTGCATTTTTTTGTTATTGTACCACGATGTTGAAAAAAATATATTTTTTAATTTTATTAGGTTATTTGCTTCGTATATATTCGACATCGTCTTTAAATATTAAAAATATCGTGTGTTTTAAAGAAATTTCTTTCAAGAATTTCACATGTAACGAACTCCTTCTGGGTAGCACCGCGCGAAGCCATCAGCCGAACACAGAGAGAGATGGGGGGGGGGATTAAAAAAAATAAAGCAACATGAATAAATGATGAAGCGTTTATTATGTGGATTTGTTGCGGTTGCAGTGAGACAATCGGGCGAGATTCGGTAGTGGGCACGGGATTTCCTTGTGTCCCGCGGTTGCGGTTCAGTGGCCCCGGGTATTGTGTCGGTGGAGACGGTGAGACACAATGTTGACGATTTATTTTCAATGATTGTTTTTTCTGTTTCATCGTCACCTTAACACGCGATGTTTGCCTTCTTCCCCCCTTGTGCCGTGATTAAAAAAAACACGCTGCTTTCTGGTCGAATCTGTTATTCAATGGGACCTTCTTTCCGTGATGATTTATCGTGACCCAGTGATTTGCTTATTTAGATATGGCATGCTATTAAGCTCTGGACGATGTCCGATTGCTTTGGATTTTTCATACAATTTTCACCACTAGGGGGACATCGTAGCTTGGTCACCTTCATTTTGTAACTTCCAACTTTTAATCTTAGTCAGGAGACACCACACTGATAAGAACCCGTGTATTTAAAATAATTGTATCTTAGAATTTCAATATTTCTTGGTGGAACTTGTATTTGAGTTCCTTTTTTATTCATTTAGAATTTCATATGATTTTCACCACCAGGTGGAGCTTCTGTAGTCCCGATCTTTAGTAAGTTTCAGTTTTAACCATAACTTTGCACCATCACCTTAATTGAAACCAAATCTCTTTTTAAGAATATTGTATCAACATTTCACCTTTTTCTTAAGCGGATATTTTGAAAGATGTAAAGTTGAAGTTCCAGTTTTATATTGTACAAGAATTTCGAAATCTTGAAGTGTGGATTTTTTTCATGATAATGAATAGCATAAAATTTTATGAAGATTTCTTGATTTCAAAAATAAAATAGGGAAAATATCATGAAGCTATAATATTGCAAAAAATAAATCAACTAATTTTTTTTCCATCAAACCTATAATTATTATTATTTTTTTTAATGTATTTGTTAAATACTTAACTCATAAATAATACTTCTCAAGTGGCAAATATACTAAAATCATTTGAGAAAAAAAAATATACAACCATAATAATATAACTTTTTCATTAAATACTTTCATATATTTTATATATTCTTATTTTATTTTTTTATTGACATTTTAAATTTTTATGTCAATTTAAATACTTCCATTTGAAAAAAAATTTTGCTGAAATGTGAATTTTAATTCGTAAATCTTTATATAGAAATTATATGCAAAGGATAAAAAGAAAAAATTAATAAAATGTGAGTTCATTAAAAATAAAATAAATTTAAGTTAATAAAACAATAAAATTTAGTGCTTTCTTTAAATGCTGTCTTCGTTTAATTTTTTTCCTGTAATTACATTTCTTTATTTTAAATTATCACAAAATTTATTATAATTATTACAAATTATGTGATCACAATTCTGAAATAAAAACTGCCGCGTAGTACAATTTAAAAAAATATACGTAAATAAAACGTCATATCAAATACTTTCGTTCTTTTTACACAGCTCCGAAAAAGAGCAGACGATATTCTTTTTCTCCTTTTTTTTATACGCGGAATTAGCTCGTGTATCCATCATTCCTATCTTAATCGATATTTAATCGAGCAGAACTAGCGATTTTATTAACGTAACAATTCTTCCTAATTTAGATAGATAAAAAGGCGGTAGAAAACACTGTTTTTCATATCTTTTTTCCGTCCTCTTCTTTGCAGTTTTTTTCCCCCTTTTTCTTTTCTCACGCACAAATCCATCTCGTCTGCTCCTTTTTTTTTTTTTATCAAGCTTCATTGAGCGGAGTACAACGGTTGGGGAAAAGGGAAAGGCGGGAAAAGTAAAAGAAGAAAGAGGAGTGGGAAAAAAAAAGCGAGTATTAAATAAATAAGTAAATGAAGATTAATAAAAAAAAAAGGGAGAAATATAGAATTGTAATTGAGTGAAGTCAGCCCTCCGTTTATTTAACGCGAGATTTTTCCCTGTTAACCTTTTAGCCACATTACCGACATTTTCGCGGCTCCAAATACATCGATTCTTTTTCCCTTTTTTTCCCTTCCCCCCCCTTCTGCTTTCTTCGCGAAAGTGCGGGAGGAGGTGGGGGTTAAATTAAGAGAGTATATAGGGGAGGTTGGAGTGTGATCGCAGAGAATTAAAGTAATGATGTCGCATTTTTATCCCTTCTCCGTAGAGGGGGAGGGGGTGTTGATACATATATATGTATATATTTAAAAAAAAGACAAACCGAGCTGTGAACGTGTATTGAAAAAGCCCTCGTAAATTGCCTCATCCGAATAACAAAACCAAAGCAAAGTCACAAATTCCAATAAGTAACACATTTATAAATCGTTGATTTCTGGCTAATCGGTTATTTAGCGTCTTAAGTTCGCTTCTTTTTTTTTAACTTTAATTTTTTTCTAATGCTTTTCCCCCCTCGTCTTTTAAATCAATGCTTTTAAAGTTTGGTTTTGTTCTTTCAAAAGACCGTGACTTCATTCTTTTTCCTTCCCGTCATCCCTCTCCTTTTTTGTCGTCATTAACCACGCCCCTAGTTGTTTGAACTCTTGCCGCCGCCTCTTTTTTTTCCAGAAATGAATGATTTATTTTTTCATATCTTCCAATCAGCTGTTTTATTTATTTGTGCCAATGATTCTTTTCCCCCTCCTTTTCCACTTTAAAGTGAGAATTTTTTTATTTATTTTTTTGCTTTAAAATGCTGATAAGTTGTACCTCTTAACCCTCTCTTCTCGATCAAACCTGTTCTACGCGACAGTAGCCATAAACAAGTCTAGGATGTTCCAAAGAAATGTAACTAAACCGTAAAAACGCTTAAATAAAATCCTCCACTGTTCTATGCTAATTTAAAAGATAAAGAATCGTTCTCAAACCCTCTGGGCTTTTTAAGCGAATTAATGCCTTTAAGTATCTTTGCTAGTTTATTAGCTACCTTTTTTAATAAAAAAAACTAAACTTGTTTTAACTTTTGATTAGACAAGTTATATTTACCTTACTTTTTATAAATATTCATGAATTTTAATGATTTTACTTTAAAGTACTAAAAGAGGACGTTTATCAGTTGCTTTAGAATATTGTGAATAAAATTTTAAAAATCTTTATGCTCCTAAATATAATTATTATTAATGTAATGAATAGAGGATTTTGATATCGATTGTGTGACACTTTGGCATTCATAATCGTTATCAGTTATCTCGATGTTATGTCAGTGGTTGGTTGTTAATTTGATATCAGGAAGATACTAAGTATGACGTCATGATTACTATCTCAAAGACAGCTTGTATGAATCGAAAGCCCATTTCTAGTGCTACCCAAAAAGATAGCATATATCTTCTAAGATAAATATTCAACATATTAATGAAAATAAAAAGAGAGCTAATTTTAATATAGAAATCACATATTATGCCAAATATCTTCCAAAAGTGTTTTGATCTAGTATTGTAATACCAATGAGACCTTTTGTGGTAAATTTACTAGTAATTTCAGTGATTGTGTGCTTTAGATTATCTTAAATCAAATATAATAATCACCTAGTTTATTAAACTATATATTATTTTTCAATAAGCGAAATTTGTTTGATGAAAATAAAAAAGTTCATGCTTATATTCTAAACTATATATTAGTTTAAAATATAAACATGAAATTTTTATTTCCTTATATGTATTAATTATTCTTTCCGTGTATCATGCCAACATCTTCCTCGGTTAAATTGTGCCACAATTTATTATTTTTTTTTTTAGAAAAAGTGGATTTATAATATTTGAATTGTCAATTAAAAATTTTTAATTTATTTAAATTTCAATTTGTGTTATCTGCTTACCGTAATTAATGTATGTTAATCGTAAGAATTTTTCACAAATTTCGTACATTTCCAAGTGTTGTATGAAAAAATTAAAAATACAAAAGCATTCTTTACAATACAATAACTCAAATAATCAAATTAGTATTTGCTTTCGAAGATTTTGCTTTATTTTATTGAATGCCAAGTATTTTATAACATAATTATCTGGCCAATCAAATGTTTTAATCTAAACAAACCTTAACAAAAAAAATTGTTAATAAGACACTTGTTGAATCATATCACTTGACTAAAATTCCGAATTCTCAAACTTGCTTTTTGCCAGATCCCCCTTGCGAATCAATAGAAATATTGTTTTAACAAAGACGTTCCCTTAACTTGTCAAAACTTTTAATCGAATCTGCTTGCTCTCTGCGCGCCAATCAATTGAAATTAAAAAAAGAGTAAGAAGGGAAAGAATTTCATCGCCAAAACCACGAGAGGCAATTGAGAAATGTCTCGAACCTTCATTGTATTAGCCATTAAATGTGATCGCCGTGGTATAATGCAATTGGCGCTCTCCGACCGAACCTCCTTTGGCTGTTTGCGTTACTAACTAAAATCCTAGAAAAGAGACTTTTGTTCCACAATAATGCCAAGACAAAGAATGGGTTGACAGCATTTCCGATGACTACACCCTTGAAGCCAATAATGTAAACAAGGCAATTAAAACTAGCAGCGGGCTTCTTTGGCTGGAAGGCAACTTTTCTGGAGAGTCTCCGCTGATTCTTGTGCAGGAGGAACTCTATCCAGCGAAGAACTATTAATGACATTATCAATCCACGCTAGTGGATAAAAGTTACCCATGGTTGTTTGGGGAGTGGGCTTTATTGTGGGGAGAGACTTTCCTGTGATAAACCTTCTGGATTGAGTGCTCCAGACATAGATTCTTTTTTTGAATCTTGGAATGTTTAATTCTCCATTTTTACCTTAATTATTGCTCTGTTGCTGTATTTTCCAATGAAGAGTAGGGACTCTTTAGGTTGTTAAACTTTTGAAATTATTTTGCTTAATGTTAAATGTAATTGTGGTCTTGACTTCATACGTACAGCATAGATTTCACTTCAGGGATATTTAACCCTTCTTTGCATAATGGTGGAAATTTCCATCATAACCTATAATGCCCAAAAATTATATAAAAGAACAAGTTCACTTTGAGTTGATCGTGTTTGGTTTTTAATGTCCATTGCATAAAAAGAAACATAGCTTTCAAAAATAAACAAGTGTCATTATCAGTGAAACGAGCTTAAAGTTGTCTCATTCCGCTGTTTGTTGTGGTTGCAATAAACGTATGATTTCGTTTATAATTTTGTTTTATTATATTAGAGTTTCTATTGCTAAAAAATTGAAAATGAGTGGAAAAAAGGTTTGTAACACGTGTTTCTGTTATTTTCCTTTTTTATTTCTATTTAGTACTAAGCTAATGATCTAACTTTGGCTGATGATGGAAATTTTAAGCATATTGTTTTTTGCTAAATTTATACTATAAATATATACTAAGATTTTTTTAACCATTTTTCCTTTAATTTTGAACATGAATTATATCAACTTGATTTATTTCACCAATAAAGAAAAAATCATGCAAAGAAGGGTTAAGAATGATTGAATAATAAAAATATTATATATGTATATATATAATATAAAACAGTAAATACAATGTATAGAAAATAGAAAACAAATACAATATCTACCATCAAATATTATATTATAAGCAATCAAACCAACACATAAACAGCTATTGAGGGAAATGCCGATATAAATTAATCTAATTTTGATCTGTTTTATCTTGATCTTCTAATTACATTGAGAAATTATACAGATTTTAGTTTTCGTTAGAGTGTATATGTAAAGCTATAATATTTATATACATTGTTGCTTGATATTATATGTATCAAGGAATATTATGTTTTATATTGACATGATTCTCTGAATTTTTCTTTCTAAACTTCGGTTTAACTGCAACAACTTATATTACTTTTCATACTAATAAAAGACCTTATAAAAAAAACTTACTTAGCTCAATTATTTTATTTATGTATATCTAATTTAATAAATTTCTCAAGATTTAACGGTTTTACTGTCAAATACAAACGTGTAAATGTAATTTGATTATCATAAAGACCCGTGTCTTTTATGGTAACTTAACATTAGTAAAAATTATTTTTTCATTTTAGAAATAATTATATATAATTGAGGTTATCCATTTTTTCCGAAAAAGAAAGGAATAGTTTAGGAACATTTTAAAGTATCGCGTAAAAGTATAAGTTCACACAATGGTTGTTTAATTTTTGTCATATCTTGAGATGTATAATTAAGGTAAAATGACTTTTTTTTAAATATTAGCGAAAGTTTTAAGTTTTCATTCGACTTTTCTTTAGACTAGGTTTTGTTACCTAGAGACCTAATTAAAGAGTCATTAGTGTTTACCTCTATCCTTTTTATTCGTATAAATGCCTTTTAGGATAATTGTAAAATAAAAAATACATTTTATAAGGATACATGGTATATAGTAATTAATAATTCATGTGACAAATATTTATTAATTCAAGACTGCATTAATTTTATTACATACCTTGAATCATTAACACTAAGAATATCTTCTTAAAAATATTTCGAATTGCTTTCAACATAAATTTTCTCACCATACTTCATTAACATTTAATATTACCTCATATCTATCTCATTTTTAAAATAACTATAATATATACTATCCATAATATATTTTATTGTTTTTAAAATGCCACTTTATAATTAAGTGACTTTGAAATTGAATTTCTGTTTATAAAAGGCGATGTTTTTTTGAAGCTATGTCGGACAATCATATAATTGTTGTTCAACTGATAGGCTTTATTTTTATTAAGTTTACTAGGCTGATGGATTGGTCTAGTGACTTTGAGTGGAAAAAGAGTAAATAAACTCGTTGGATACAGTTAATTTTCACGACTAAAAAAGTTATGGCAAACCATTTTTGTATCTATTTTAAATTCAAACGTCATTAAATTCTTGGTATTTGACGGAAAATTCGAAATATTAAGATCCTCCCAAAATATTTACCATTTTCCGATTCATGGTATAAATTTTAGTGAAATTACTTTTCACCGAAATTTTTAAGAGGGGTGATGACAAAATTACATTAATTTTTTGATTTAAACGAAATATTTCACACATTTCGTATCAACCAACAAATTTTGTTTTGGTAAAAAAAATAACTTAGTTTTTTATTTGCTTTTTAGTAGATTATGATAAAAGTTAAATAAAATAAGATATTTCAAATTTGCTTGTAGAAAGACATATTCGGAATTGAATAAATATCATTCCGTGTAAATAACGTGGCGATTGTTTCATTTTTTTATTTATTCGCTTCAAGTTAAATCAAAATATATAAAATATAATAAATCTGCTTTCTCCATTAAGACTTTCCTAAGAATATATTTTACATTTTTCAAAGGATAATTTTTAATAAAATAATAAAAAAAAAAATTAAGGCAATTTCTTAACTTCCTTTTCTGCATTAACAAATTTATTTCAGAACTAATTATTTTTTCTCTGGTAATTAAAACTTTGCAAATGAGATTAACTTTATACCTGGAGACCAGCTTAAAGCTGAGGGAATTCGGAAGGTAGTGTGAAGTCAATGAATATTTATTAAAAGGGCGTTTTCTTTCGGCAATTTATTAAATTTGTTAAAAGTTAATAAATTCAGTTTTTTTTATAATTTATTTTTTTAAGAAAAAAATTAAAGAATTGAATCTGATATGGAAAATTAACGTTAATTGCCAAAATTCTAGCAAATGAATTCAATGAAATGAAAATTAATTTATGTGATCCCATTGAGCATTAGAATATTAACACCTTTAAAAGAGTCATGAATTTGCTGATAACAATTTTTGACATTTATATTTTGCGTTTGAAGTTTTTTGGCATCAGTTTTCATCTAAAATAGGAAGCAATTACTTGCAAAAATAATAAGATTGCCCTTTTGTTATTTTAATGAAAGACAAAATGTGTAACTGTAAGAAAAAAATTGCTTTATGTTACTGAATATGTGCATTATTTAATGATATAATTTACTCTGATGCAGTTGCAGTGAGAGGCGGTTTGTACAAATTTATTTCAGCGCGTAGGAGAAAATACATATAAATGGAATGATTTTTTTGTCTATTTTTTCATGTTCACCATGTTATAGTATGTTGTGTATAATTAGATATTGTGGTGGGAATTTCATAAGTGATTTTTTTTGAGAGTCGAGTATTTGGCGAGAAAGTATAAAATATACAATTTATAGGTGGACCAAAATTCAATATTTTTCGATTTTCAGAGGTATTTTTTTAATCTTAATCATTTAAAAAATGAATATATATTATTAATAGAATTGACGGCTTTAACTGAAATAATTAAATTTTTATTGGTATATAATCGGAAATTGTCATTAAAAAACTATCTTTATTTGCAAGAGAAGTTGTAACTTTTGCTATGCATATTTTTTATTAAAAATGTCCCTTTTAATTTACGTAAAAGTACTCTAATTATACGGTTTTCATTTTAAATAAATCATTGAAACCTTAAGTTATCTTTTTTTAAATAGTAAACTCTGTTGATTGTTTACATTTCTTGTTTTTTTTTTTTTTATTATTGTTCAGTTTTTAATAATATAGCATTTTTTACTAAGCGAAATCAATTTTCACAAATTTTTTTATAGTTCTTAAGGAAATATTTTCTAGACATTCATTATGCTCAGATGGTATAAATATTTATTGTGGAATAAACTTGTTACTCAACCCTCATTAAATGTACAGATACTCTTTTGTTCTTTTTATCAATTCTTAACATTACGAGAAATTCTGAAAGTTATCAAGTCTGTTGATTTTCCACATCCTCACCAATGGTCGAAAATCCATGTAGTTACACCTCCGACAAGAACATTCTTGAAGACTGGTATGTGTTCAAGTCATTTAATACCCCCCGCGTTTCTTTATCTGCTGACTGCAACCGTGTTCATGCATTAGTTAAGAGCCGTTGCCAGATTTATCAACGATATATGAGTTACTTTTGTCTATATCTTTCTTGTTTCCAAATCGCCTATTTCTTCATTCTTTCTTTCTTTCTTTTTTATTTATTATTATTTTTATTTTTTTTATTTTCATTTACTTGAATTTTTACTTTAAAGCAATGCGGATACAGCATTAAGGCAGGAGAAACAACACTTTATGGTTAAAAAAAAAAAAAAAGCAAGAAAAAAGATATGTCCAGTGGCTTTGAACTGGTTTCTCATAAAGCAGCTCTTATATTATCACTAGAAATTGATTAGCATAATAGGAAATAGAGAATACATATCGAGGAAAGAAAAAAGAAAATATTTTCAAGTATATATGTATATATACATTTTTACTTCATCCGCTAATATATACCTTTTTTGTATTTATGTCTTTCCATTTGGTCTCAGCGTTGCTGTCAGAAAAGACACGCCGTTAATGGTTGGCGAGTAAAATATGTCGTCATTTATTAAGAAGATTATGTCTGTGGGTTGTCATATCCTACCCTGCAAATGCTCGAGTCGTGGCTCGTAATTTTTCAGACACCTTGTCCTAATCCTTTTTTCGCTCGCAACGAATGTGTGGCATTCTTTCCTTTTTGATATCACATCTCAAATGTATTTTATTTGGCTTTACTGGAAATAAATGTCTTTTTCGCTTTTAAATGTCGCTTAGGTTTGGTTTAGTAAATGGAAAATACTTGTAGCTTTATTGGCGAAGATTTTTGAAAAACGATAACTCCTTAAGATGTCTTATCAAAAAGCCGTGTTATGAAATAAAGTTCTTATAAAGTAAAACCATTTTTTTTTTTGATAAGTTTTTACAGAATTGATTCTTTAACGGCAAGACCGAAATGTGTTCATAACTTTCGTAAGTGCTTATAGTTTGGTTTGACAATCGCTCTGCTGGCACTTTCTGCATACAATGTCCAATTTGACTGAGACTTATTATTTTATATAAATTCCAGCCTCCACATTCACGGTGGGAATCGAATACACGAACTATTGAATTGAAAGCCAGAACAATATTTAGTCAGCTCCCACCTCGACATACAATGCTTATCATAATCAAAACAAAGATAGTATGTTTCTGATATCTTCAGAATTTATTACATAAAAATATTATGAACGCTAATAAAATCAGACTGTTCCAATTAGTAGATGCAGCACCCTGTGAAATGGGTACGATTAGGCAGTTAAATACTATTAAACTCTGATTGACAGACAAAGTCTGTCCATGAGGTATTGTCTGTCAACCTAATATTTGAAGTATCGTATTGCTTGCTGCATTTCGCTATGTGTCTCGCCAGAGGAATCCCCACCCCTAATTATTTCAAGATTTAAATTATTCCTTCTTTGACTGTCCTATTCTAAAGGGAAACAATTGTTTACAATGTTAGTATACAAAGTAACTGCCATTCAACCATCATAAAGGGCGCATGAATAGCATTAAAGGATCTATTTCTAAAGATATTAAAAATATGAAGAATCATCTGGAAAAAAAAAGATTGCAGCCATCAGAAGAAAGGATTGAAGTCAAACCACTTTCTCCAACTCTGAAATCCAATTAGTTGTGATGGATATTTCTACATTTAAATAAATTCTCATTGCTTGAAATATTTTCGTGACTCATTGAAAATTGGCCAACGATTCACTAGCGGGTCGCGACCCAAACTATGAAAACCCTTGGTATGAAGTAAAAGTACTTGATTTATATATCAATATAATGGAAGCAGCAGTTTTCATCAAATTGTACGAAGGTTTCGTCTTTTTTAATTTTGTTTCGAGTGTACGCCAGGTGAATTGTCTTTAAAAGTAATATTTTAAAGTAAAAATGTATAACAAATATTAGTTTCTTTAAAATTTCTCTTTATTTTATGTAAAACAATGTTTAAAACAAAATAAAAAAGTGAACAATAAATTACCAAAAATTTAAGTTTAGTTACACTCTTTAACTAAGTGTATTTTAAATGATGATTAAAACTTCTTAAAAACGTTGACTTTCAAAATTGCTTTTTTAAAAACTAAAAAAAGAATCTTTAGTTTTATTTTGAAATATATATTGTATTACTCTCTTATTAGTAATAAATTTAAATCAAAAGTTTATAAAAAAAAATATATTATCCCAAAGCCATTACTGGGTCTCTGTTGTATTTCTTGTTAAAAAACTTGTTTTATTTGAAAAAACTACCAATAATTGATAATAAAACATCATTACTATTTAATTTTGAAGGACCTCTAAAATTGAAACCAATGAAAAACATATTATCTAAAGCTATGTACCTTCTTGAATATAAATATATTTTACTAAACTTAAAAAATAATTTTTAAAAGAATACTAAATAACTTTAACAGATTCGTTGAGATTTTTGCTTTTGGACGTCCGAATAATGCTAACTAATCTTTGTTTTTATTTGTTTTTATTCTATGTTGGGTTCGAAATTTTCGAGAATATCTCCCCTGTTTGTTTTATTTTCAATATTTCATGCTCCTATGGCTCGAAAATTTCATAATTAACTTTATGTTGTTCTTTTTAAACCCAGAATTTCGCTGAGCTTCGCAAGTGGGTAGATTAATGAATAATTGATAATGCAAATATATTAGCATTGAAATGAGTAATTAAAACTGTTCTTTTCCC